>PVLC010003088.1:19002-87401 GCA_004027655.1 Graphiurus murinus
ACGCTTGTAATCCCAGCATTCGGGAGGCTGAGACCAGAGGATCCGGGTTCGCGGCCAGCCTCAGCTACCTAGTGAGGCACTCTGCAACTTAGTGAGACTCGGTTTCAAAATAAAGAATAAAAAATAGGGCTGGAGGTATAGCTCGGAGGTAGAATGCCCCTGAGTTCAATCCCCAGTACCGCAAAAAAAAAAAAAAAAAAAAAAAAAAGAAAAGGGCAATGATAAATACAAAGTCAGAGGGGCTGGGGTGTGGCTCAGTGGTAGAATGCTCGCTTTGCAAGTCATGCTGGCATGCCGGAGGTCCTGGGCATGGCCAAAAAAAAGATATGTGTGTGTGTGTGTGTGTGTGTGTGTGTGTGTGTGTGTGTTTGAAACAAATGGATTAAAAAATCTCTCTAGCCAGGCATGGTTGCCTATGCCTATAATCTCAGTATTTGGGAGGCTGAAACAGGAGGATCTCAGGTTAGAGGCCAGCCTTAGCAATTTAGCAAGGTCCTCAGCAACTCAATGAGACACTTTCAAAATAAGAGCCGGGCGTGGTGGCACATGCTTGTAATTCCAGTACTTGGGAGGCTGACACCGGAGGATCTGGGTTCACGGCCAGCCTCAGCTACTTAGTGAGGCTCTCTGTAACTTAGTGAGACCCTGTTTCTAAATAAAAATTACAAAATAGGACTAGGGGTGTAGCTCGGAGGTAGAATGCCCCTAGGTTCAATCCCCAATATTGCAAATAAATAAATAAATAAATAAATAAATAAATAAATAATAAAAAATGGCTGAAGGAGGTATAGCTCAGAGGTAGAATGTTCCTGGGTTCAATCCCTAGTAACACACACACACACACACACACACACACACACACACACACACACCTTTCTTTTTAGTTATTTATTTTTTTATTTTTAATTGGTGCATTGCAATCATACATCTTTGTTAGGTATAAGCTGGTAAAGGCATACATGCACACATTTCTCATTTAACCCTTCCCCAATTCGAGTCCCACTCCCTCACCCTCCCTCCTTCTCAGGTTCAGATTAGTGATTGACTTTGATATGTGTGTGAAAGTACATCATGTGCGTTAGGGTGTTCCCTCCTCCATCACCTTCAGTTAAGTCAACTTCTTTGCTCACCTAAGGTTTCTCCTTCTTCATCTGGAGTCCCTCTTATGCCCCACTTTCTCCCTAGCTTCTGCATATTAGGGAGAGCATACGATTTTTTACTTTTTGTGACTGACTAATCTCACTTAACATAATGTTTTCCAGTTCCATCCATTTCCCTGCAAATGACATGATCTTGTTCTTCTTTATGGCTGAGTAAAATTCCACTGTGTACATATCCCATAGTTTTGTAACCCATTCATCTGGTGATGGACATCCTGGCTGGTTCCATAGTTTGGCAATTGCGAATCGTGCAACTATAAACATAGATACACATCCATTGATCGGTCTGATAGTTTGGTTTATACACACACCTTTCTAATGCAGCCTGGGTAAATGGATGGATTGTCAGCAACAGACCACAGGAACTTGCTAGCACTATATTTGTGTCAGAAGACAGAAGCCACAGTGTGGAATGGGAAAGACATTGACCAATGGGAAAAGAGGACAGTCTGGGAATCCCACTGCTATGGAGAGAGGGGCCTGCCCCTGGGCTCAAACTCCCGGCCTGGTCACTTACAAGCCTCCATTCTCCAGCACCTGAGCTGGTTGCCATGAGGATGAACTGCAGAGCTTACTGGAAGGCGGCCAAGGAGACCGGGCATGAAGTTAGTTTGCGTGAAATGTCAGCTCTCTCTTTTACCATTAATCAGTTTCTCCGGTTATACGATTTTTAAATGTCATTAATTTTGTTCCTCCGGCAAATACATCTATTCCTCCTTGTGTGGCTTCCGAATACATCACAAGTAGAACTTGCTTATCTCATAAGATACCTGTTAAAGAGACGAGCCTTATCTCATCCTGCAAATAACATTAATAGAGGCAAGTCAGATGGAAAGCTTAGTGCAAAAGGATTTCCCAGTGGCTTGTGCTGTAATGTGACATGGACAGGCTTAAAAGCATCACTCTTTGCAAAAGGCTCAATAAGAGACACAGGGCTTATGGAAGGACTGGGGTTAGGAACACAACACTCAGATAATTCATCCTTCATGTATAATTTTTAAGAAGATGGAAACCTAATGAAAATGGTAGCATGATTTCATACACATGAAATGATTAAGAAATAGTCAGGCATGGTGGAGCACTCCTGCAATCCCAGGACTTGGGAGGCTGAGATAGGAGGATCACAAGTTTGAGGCCAGCCTCAGCCATTTAGCGGGGCCCTCCGCAACTTAGTGAGATCCTATTTCAAAATAAAAAATTGGGCTGGGGTTGTAGCCCAGAGGTAGAATGTCACCTGGGTTCAATCCCTAGCACCTAAAAAAATGATTATGAAATTACAAGCCAGGCACAATGGAACACACCTGTAATCCCAGTACTTGGGAGAGTGAGATAGGATGATTGTAGGTTCGAGGCCAGCCTCGGTAACCTAGTGTGAGACCCTGTTTCAAGATTAAAAATAAAATAAGGGTGGAGGTGTAGCTTAGAGGTTAAATGCCCCTGGGTTCAATCCCCAGTATCTCCCCACCCCCACAAAACCCAATAAATGTGTCACTTAACTTGGCATAAAGCCTGGCAGTTGGCTTGTAGAATGGGCTTCAGAAGGGCTGCAGCTTATGAATCAGTGAGAAGGGGTGTCAGGAGTGTGACCATGCATTGGAGGTTCAGTTGTAACACCGGGTATAGACAGATGTGGATCCTGACACAGGGAATTTGCTGAGGTAGCTCATAGGTATATGAGGGTGTGTGCATTTTGTATATTTCAACTCAATTTCACCTGGTTTGGCTGAGTATAGTTCTCTGCATTTACGTAATGTTTCATAGTGAAAAAAATGGCATTATATGAATGCAAATGTGAAATTCTGATTATGAGAATCTTGTTCAAAGTTTCAAAAAAAAAAAAGCTTTACAGTAGAATCGAAGAATCGACTGTATTTCCGAGCCTTTAATTGCTTAATTTTAGATATTCTGTACAAAAGAAGGGATCCTTTTTCTGAAGGATATTTTAATTCAGAATTAGATCCATCAACTATAGTTTGAAGTCCCCTGAGATCTTTCGAGTCCATTTTCTCCTGTGACAACACTTCCAACAATGAACATTGCATACCATTCTTGGGTTTCCAGGGTATTCAAAGATTCACAAAAGTCACACATTGTGCTGAACACGGGAGGCAGCTGCAGAGAGAGTGCTAGACTTCAAGACAGGCCCTACAAGTCCCTGTGCACTTTGCAAGGTCCCTTCGCCATTCCAGGTCTCATTATCCAACTCTCAAAAATAAGATTTTTTTTTTGGCTGTACTGGGGATTGCACCCAGGGGCATTCTATCTCTGAGCTACACCCCCAGTCCTATTTTTTTCTTCTTTATTTTGAAACAGGGTCTTTCTCGCTAAGTTGCGGAGGGCCTCACTAAGTAGCTTAGGCTGGCCGTGAACCTGGATCCTCTGGTCTCAGCCTCCCAAGTACTGGGATTACAAGTATGCGCCACCACGCCTGGCTGACATAGCATGTCTTGAAGTTACCGGGGCCAGTGTTTGAAAAATAGCAGTAGAATGTAAATCTGGCCATAGAAGATGCATAGTTCTTCTCTTTCAAACACATAGGCAGTTTTGTATGGGAAACATCCTTTCCTGTCTCAGCATATAAGGGTCATCGAGGTGGCTAGGAAAATAGACAAAATGCATGGCAAGTAGTAAAATAGTTTAGACACAGGAAAACGTAGGGGAAAGTAGCTGCTTCTATCAATCCAGAGAGAATTTCATTTCCTCCCTCCGACTTTCATTAGTTTTCGTCTCCTTGGTTTCTTGTGTTACTATCTGGAATGTCCCATTTGTCTAAAAAAAAAAAGATTCAATCTCCCAAGCCTAAAAAAAATTATTGTTGCTCAATCCATTCTTCTTGTCATGGTGTTTGAGGGAACTTCAGAGTCATCTGACTTGGTTTTCACTCTTCCTTTAACCCTGCCAGCAACAAGAACTGCTTGTCCCTAAAACTCAGCCAGCCGGACAAGGTCATGCTGCAAACTCCAAAGATTTGTGCTTGCTTGTACTGAGGACTCTGGGGGCAAGTTTCCTTCTGGAGCAGGGAATAAAGACTTGTGCTGAAGAAGGATGAGGACCACAAGAACCTGGCTGGGGACACAGCAATGCTGGTCACAGAAGTCCCATTACTCTTACTCTGTGGTCAGCTAGGTATTGAAATGAACACTCCCACAGAGCTTTCCCAACCAGGAAAGAGGTGCCCAAAGGCCTAAGTCTGCCCACTGATTTTATTCCTCATTACAAATTCATTAAATGACCTCTGACTTCAAGGTTTTTATTTCTAAAGAACTGCTGCACCGAATGTTAAAGAACTGTCACATAGAAGCAAAAGGTGACAAGATGAGGTCACATGAGAAATGTATACTGCTCATATCAAGACTCATCATTTGCTGATTCAAGTTCAGAATTCCTATATGATCATTAGGCTATTTGTAGAAGCAGAAAATTAGTTGGCTGTGTGAGTTTAAGTGTATGGTTTTCCTGGTAGACTCAGGCCACTAATGCTGAGAATCTTTTTTAACAAAATGCTGTCACCAGAAAAATACAAATAAGATTCTATTTAACAAGGTCTTCAGGCCAAACATCGTGGTGCATGCCTGTAATCCCAATACATGGGAGGCTAACACAGGAGGATCGCGAGTTAGAGGCCAGCCTCAGTAACTTAGCAAGACCCTGTTTCAAAATAAAATATAAAACAGAGCTGGGAGTGTAGCTCAGAGGTAGAATGCCCTTGGGTTCAATTCCTAGTACCAAAAAAAAATACCTTAAAAAAAAAGTAGAAAACACTTCATGCCTAAATACATGAATGCTTGCCCTCACTTAATTCATTATTAAAGGACATTCCATGAATATGAATTGGATTTCTTTAGTATTTACATCGATGATCTCATTTGACCATTTCAGCCCTCTGAGCTAGACCCAGTATATTTTCCTGTTGTGTTAATGAAAATGGCTTGCTCATAAAATGATTTTTAAACATTGCTTCATTTATTCCTCGGGGAGAATATCATCCTATTTTTGACAAGGTCACTTAAGCACACAGAGGTTCAGTGGCTTGCCCAAGATCATCAGATAGTGGAAGACCCAGCGCTGACTTTCAGATGTCAGACCTTCAGTCCTGCACACCTTCTACTCTGCCACAACAGCTCCTACCTATAGGAGCCAACCAAAGGTCAGTAGCAGGTCAATAAGGAAACCTGGTAAAGGACCTCAGGGTTCTGTCTCCACCTTAGTCAGGACTCCTGACCAACACACACAACCTAGTGCTGATCAAATCACAGAGAAGCTCATCTCTTCTCATCCAGACAGCTTTGGCGATCCCAATGAGTCCCTGCTGCTCCCAAACACATGACTTGCAGTACCATAGCCTGAGCCAAAGGAGGCCCATGGGCCCCAGACCCATGGAGAAGGTACTAGATTTTAGGCTCCATTCAAATGGAAGGGGGGCTAAGCATGGTGGCATAATCCCAGTACTTGGGAGGCTGAAACAGGAGGATTGCAAGTATGAGATCAACCTTGGTACCTTAAGATAAGTCCTTAGCAACTTAGTGAGATCTCTTTTCAAAATAAAAAGGACTAGGGGTGTATCTCAGAGGTAGAATGCCCCTGGGTTCAATCCCCAGTATCCCCCCCCAAAAAAAAACCCCACAGAACTAGGCTCAACTGAAGGCTACTCAATTGGCTATTTAAGGATGTCTCTCTTGTTTGATTCTACCAGGTGACCCTGGAACTATCCCCAAGTTCTTTGCAGCTGGACACTGGGTTCTAGAAATGACCACAAACTGACATGAGTGTCAGGATCATAAGGGATAACAAGTTGGATAGATTTGCTCTCATGCTTTGATACGCCACTCTGCCCAAGCATCCATTTTACTCTACCACAACAGCTCAACTTTGCCATGACTAGAGTGCAGATGGGCTCTTTCCTTGTCCATCACTGCCCACTGGGACTCTGCTAGGTAAAAGTCCCTTGATACCAGGCTCAGATCTCTCCATCCTTTTGTCTCTTACCTGGACCTTAAGGCACCTCTGGGGTCCATGGGGGCAACCCCTAGGACATAGATTTACACCAGGCCAACCCCAAGAATCCAACTATTGACTGGCCCAGGCAAAATACTACCTCCCAAATACTGAACACTGCCATGTACCAGGCCGGGCACTTTTTTAAGAGTTGGTATATCGCCGGGCGTGGTGGCGCACGCTTGTAATCCCAGCATTCGGGAGGCTGAGACCGGAGGATCCGGGTTCGCGGCCAGCCTCAGCTACCTAAGTGAGGCACTCCGCAACTTAGTGAGACCCGGTTTCAAAATAAGGAATAAAAAAATAGGGCTGGGGGTATAGCTCGGAGGTAGAATGCCTCTGAGTTCAACCCCCAGTACCGCAAAAAAAAAAAAAAAAAAAAAAAAAAGAGTTGGTATATTATTTACTCTTGACAACATCCTATCAAGTGAAATATAATCACCAATTTACCGATGAGGAAATTGAAGCTCAGAGAGCAGAAAGACACACACTTGCCCAAAGCACATAGTTAGTGGAATAGACACATCAGTGCTCTGCC
This sequence comes from Graphiurus murinus, assembly GCA_004027655.1. NCBI lineage: Eukaryota > Metazoa > Chordata > Mammalia > Rodentia > Gliridae > Graphiurus > Graphiurus murinus. Next base: position 25,696 of record PVLC010003088.1, read on the forward strand.
CCTAAGCTCATATTCATTAGCATTTTGCTAGGCAGGATCTTGGAACTTCGCCAACATGAGGCCAGCCTCCGGGAAGAGAGATGCTAGCTTGGTCAGGACAGCGCAGGGTCATCTTCTTGGTCACCACCATCCATTCCCAATGTGTTACTCTGTGCAGAAGTAGTTCTCTACTGCATGGAATTGTAGGCCCACTGGGTTTCAGAACCAATGGTGTCACTAGGGCCAGGATATACACATAAACAAATATGATGCCATCACAAGGCAGAGCTTGGGGTGAATGTCTGTGACTGGCACCAGGGGTAATAGCATCAGAGGAAGGACCAGAGGGACCCCTGCAGGGCATGGAAGGCTGGGTAGGACCCAGTAGGGAGAACAGGGAAGAGTGAGCAGAGGTAGAGATGGGTGCCTGCCTCCCTGTAGGTAGTTGGGAGGAAAGGGACAGGATCATTTGAAGAGAGGGGTGGTTCTCCCAAGAAAGGTTCTCCTAGGAAAACAGGGCTTCTTAGTCTCTGGTTGCAGTCAGCTGAATTCTCTGAATCCCCTTCTCCAAATAATGCCATTGTTTGTTTTGGAGAGGGCACTGGAGAATAAACCAAGGGATATTCTACCTCAAAGCTATACACCCAGCCCTTTTTACTTATTATTTCAAAATAGGGTCTTGATAAGTTGCTAAGGGTCTCACTAAGTTGCTGAGGCTGGCCTCAAGCCTGTGATCTTCCTGTCTCAGCCTCCCTAGTACTGGGATTACAGGTGTGCACCACCATACCTGGCTTATTCTTTATTTTGAGACAGGGTCTCATTAAGTTGCTGAGGGCTTCACTAAGTTCCTGAGGGTATCCTTGAACCTGCAATCCTGCCTCAGCCTTCCAAGTACTGGGATTACAGGTTTGTGCCACCACATTTGGCTTTCTTTTAGTTTACATGTTGTCTAATGCTACTTTTTATGGACAGCAGCATAGCTATGTAGTTTCAACAGATGTCCACTATCTGGCTTTTTACAGAAGCAGTATGCTGACCCCTGTGGTAGACACACTCAGCTAGGACTTCTCTAAACCCCTGGGACAAGTTAATTGAGACTCATGCCTGACACTCTGCAGGTAGGGGTCTAAGAGTCCAAAAGGATCCTTAAGGTTTAATCAGATAAGCACACAAGGCTTCAACCAACCTCCTTCCATGCCTCTTGAACTCTAGAATTTCAGGCATCAGGAGCTTGCTGCACCAGATAAATACCTCTGAACCCAAGAGAGAGTAAGGTGCAGAGTAGCCAGCCACCCTTCAGGTCTACTTCTGCCTCCAAGAAAAATCAAATTACCTGACGCTCAGAGATGCACTATGGGGGCCAGGGATGTAGATCAGTGGTGGAGAACTTACCTAGCATGTGTAAGACCCTGACTTCCATCCTCAGCATCAAAAAAAAAAAAAAAGGAAAAAAAGTGCCTAAAGATGTGCTATGGCCTTTAGCAGATCCCATCACAATTATCCCATACTCCAACATAGTTCCATTAAGAAGATATTTTCCAGCCGGGCATGGTGGCGCATGCTTGTAATCCCAGTACTTGGGAGGCTGAGACGGGAGGATCTGGGTTTGTGGCCAGCCTTGGCTACTTAGTGAGGCACTCTGCAACTTAGTGAGACCCTGTTTCAAAATAAAGAATAAAAAATAGGACGGGGGGTGTAGCTCAGAGGTAGAATGCCCCTGGGTTCAATCTCCAGTACCGCAAAAAAAAAAAAAAAAAAAAAAAAAAGAAGATATTTCCTTGCCGGCTGTGGAGGCACACATCTGTAATCCCAATACCTGGGAGGCTGAGACAGGGAGATCAAAGATTCAAGGCCAGTCTCAGCAACTTGGTGAGACCTTGCTTCCAAACAGAAAATAAAAAGGGCTGGGGGTTGCTCCGAAGTAGAACACCCCTGGGTTCAATCTTCAGTACCAAGAAAAAAAAATCATTTTCATTCTTTATAGTTTCTTAAACCCAGTGGCTGATATGCTCTGATACAATTTCCTTTCAGATGGAGCCACCTTGCAAAATGCAGAACTTGCCCATGGTGCTAAGAAATGCAATGCCATAAATAGTGCATATACATGAACCATCTGCACGACATGGAGATGAGCACCTCCAAAAAAGCATTCACCAGCCCCGCCAGCCATTCCGCCTCTTCTACATTCTCTGGTTTATTTTCATTTTCTGATCAATCATAGCTCCCACCAAATGGATGGAGGTTCTACCACGTGGCCTGTCTTCCTGGTTTACCTCACCTGTTGTCATCGTACTGTCTGACACTTAATAACCCCTATGGGATCTTGGATGTGGGAAGAGCTGCCTAAGCCAGCGATGTCCTCCATTCATGAAACAATGAAATTTCAACAAAAAAATCAACGGCAAAACCGTAATCCTCTGAATCCATCTTGATGCCGAATATTAAACAATGGCCCAGCATTTTCACACGAGGCAGAGGCTGTGTTGACTCAACAGTCACTGGGCTCTTCAATCAGTTGCATGTGTGCATTAATCCCCCCCCACACACTTTGTGCACATACTTCATTTCATTTCTCCCCCAAGAAAGAACATCTTGAAAGCTTCCAAAACTTTCGAGCGATCCAATGTAAAGCAAGGGCTGGTTCTTTTGAGAATCTGCACAGCTGCTGTGGCAGAATTGTTTTTCTTCTCTCCCTTCACTGGGTTCTCTCTCCAGCAGCTGCTTTTGTTTTTTGTTCGGGTGCCTCCTCCCACTTCCCCTCCCCTAGCCGGTGACAAAGTTGGGGGGCCAGGGGCATGCTGAAACACAAAGCAGGGCTTGTTACAAATTTGAGTAAATCTGGGCTAATAGCCAAATTTAATTCTAAAGACCCATTTTGGAGGCTCAGCATTAAAATGGAATCTAGTATAGGTCTGGCTGTTTCTAGGACACCATGTCCCTATTGAGAGGGGGGAGGGGCGGCCGCATTCGCTTCTGTTGGCCACTATGTTTTGAAGATTTGATACATATTAAAAATAAATTGTTCCTGATAGTGCTACCCTATAAAAGATTAGTTTGCACTAACAATTTATGGTTAGATGAAAAAAATTTTTTTATTGGTACTGGGGATTGAACTCAAGGGCGATCGACCTCTGAGCTACACTCTCACCACTTTTTATTTTTATTTTTTTTATTTTGAATCAAGGTCTTGCTAAGTTGCTGAGGATCTCTCTAAATTGCCAAGGTTGACCTCAAACCTGTGATCCTCCTGTCTCAGTCTTTCAAGTACTAGAATTACAGGCGTGTACTACCATACCCAATTTATAGTTAGATGAAATTTTAAACTCAACAGATGTACCACACATCAATCATGTTATAATTCTTATATTTTTCAAACCACAGCCTAACCAAACAAAGAACAAATCCATCATTTTTTTTACATTGTTTTATCTCTCAAGAAATGCCCAGTGTATTGACCTTCATATTTGAGGATGAAATCCATTAGAAAGTTCTGGTACTGCAAAGACTAGAATAACTGTTGGGAAAGAAAAACCACCTATGTTCATAAACTCTTTTCAATGCTCAGATTACTCCCTGAGCTGATTCCAAAGAATAATTTTAATAGGCTTTTAAAATATCATACATGACTCCTTCGTTATTATGTGGTAGCTATGAAAAATATTCTTTTGTGTTCTATAGTCATCCCCAGAAAGATTCTGAAATTATGGCCATAAAAGTAAGACCACTAACTTGAAGATGATCTAACTGCACTTATGTGTGAGGGGCCAAATGTACAACAGAGTCATATGTTTTGGGATTTTTTTCTTCTGTGGCTCCTATTAGTTCCATGGCTCAGTTGCTGATGAATTAAGACACAAAGCTAATTATTTATCCGTGTGTGCTCTGTCAACTCTTTAGCAGCCACAAGAGCCCTTCGGGTGATAATATCAAAGACAGCTAGTGACATTTATTGGGCACTTACCAAGTTCACCCATACTTCACTTAAAGAGGTTCTAAGAACTTGGTCATTGTACTAACATGGTGAAGTACACCTATATAAATCCAGAAGCCATAGCCTACTGAACACCTAGGCTATCCGGTGTGCATGTGTGTGTGTGGGGGGGGATGTGTATATATAAAATAGCCTATTTTGCTTCTAGGGCTGTGATAAGGCGACATGAGATTAAATAAGCACAAGAGTAAATGACACATCAAGAGACACCGGATGTACTGTGAGACTGCTATCAGCTTAACTCTGCATGCTGTATTACAGTCAACTTTTTTTTACATGTATGTATGCATGTATGTATGTATGTATGTATGTATTTTGGTGCTGACAATTTAATCCAGGGCCACTCCACCTCTGAGCTATATTCACAGTCCTAAGTACTTTTATTTATTTATTTATTTATTTATTTATTTATTTATTTATTTTAGTGGTACTGGGGATGGAACTCGGGGGCATTCTACCTCTGAGCTACACCCCCAGCCCTACTTTTTTTATTCTTTATTTTGAAACAGGGTCTCACTAAGTTGCGGAAGGCCTCACTAAGTAGCTGAGGCTGGCTGCGAACCTGGATCCTCTGGTTTCAGTCTCCCAAGTACTGGGATTACAAGCGTGCGCCATCACGCCCGGCTACATTTTTTAATTTGGAACAGGGTCTCGCTAAGTTGCTGAAGTTGGCCTTGAACCTGAGATCCTCCTGTCTCAGCCTCCCACGTACTGGGATGACCGGCAAGCACCATCATGTTCAGCTAACTTCTTTCTTAATAAATAGAAGGAATACTTTCTAAAATAATGATAAATGTATAGTACAGCAAATAACAAACCAGTGATATACTTACACATCATCATTATTAAACACTAGGTACTGCACAGAATTGTACGGGCTATGCTTTTATCGGTCTGGCAGGGTGGCAGGCTAGCTTCCACCCAGCATCACTACACATATGTGAGAAAGAGGTTGTTACAACAGCTATGACATTGCTAGGTGGTGGGAATTTTTCAGCTCCTTTATAATCTTATAAAGATTGACCACCACTGTATGTGTGTGGTAGGTCATTGACTGAAATGTCACCATGTGGGGCCATGGCTGTACTGACACAGTCCTCAGAACATCCTTTACATCTTCTTGTTTGCTCTTGATCACCACCCAAAAGGAGCCTTTCAGGGTGTGCAAACTGAGGCTTGAAGAAGCTAAATAACTTTCTACTAAGGTGTAATGCTAACAATTAAATCCAGGTTTGACTTTGCAAATTACTCTTATGGTACTAGAGACTGAACTCAGGGGCACTCTACCTCCAAGCTATATTCCCAGGCTTTTTTGTTTTTAAAATAGCCTATATATTTTTGTTTTATAATATATGTGTCTTTAAAAATATTTTATTGATGTATTGTAGTCATGCATCTTTGTTAGGTACAAGCTGGTAGAGGCATACATGCACACATCTCTCATTTAACCCTTCCCCAATTCCTGCCCCACTCCCTCCCCCTCCCTTCTTCTCATTTCGGTTTAGTGATTGACTTTGATATATTTGTGAATGTACATCATGTGCATTAGGGTGTTTCCCTCCTCCCCCATCACCTTCAGTTAAGTCACCTTCTTTGTTCATCTAAGGTTTCTCCTCTGTCCTTCCTATGACCCACTTCCTCCCTAGCTTCCGCATATTAGGAAGAGCATCTGATTTTATACTTTTTGTGACTGACTAATCCCACTTAACATAATGAAACAGCCTATATTGAAACAGGGTCTCACTAGTTTGCCAAGAGTCTATGTTACTGAGGCTGGTTTTGAACCTGCAATCCTCCTGTCAGCCTCCCAAGTACTGGGATTACAGGCATGCACCACCATGGCTGGTTTACAAATTACTCTTAATCACTTAGTTACATTCAAATCCATGCTTGTCTAACTTTAAAATGGACTACTAAATATTGCACTTTATTTGTAAAGTCAGCAGGGATAAAAGGCCTCAAAGAATACCCATTAAAGTTAATGTACTTCCTTTCCAGAACTCTCTCATGTCTTGATTTATAGCCTATCCCTTCTTACTTTACAGACAATTATAATGGCTTGATTATCTGCTTTCTCCGACACTATCAGTGGCAGAACTCTGCAAATGGTGAGAAAGTGTCATCAGGAACACAAATGAGATCAAAAAGAAAATTATGAAAATTGCACATAAAAGTCAAAAGCACAGCTATTTGAAACCATTTAACACTTTGACATAATCCCTCCCATTTCATTCTTATATTGTCATATGGCATGCAAGCGATGCCCATTATCAAAGATATTTATAAAAATAGATCAAAACTTGGGGGAGGCAATGCGTATGCAGGGAAGAAGGGATGTGGGAAATCTCTGTAACTGCCTCTTAATTTTGCTGTGAATCTAAAGTGTTCCAAAAACAATTAAGTCTTGGCCAGGTGTGGTGGCGCACACCTGTAGTCCCAATACTTGGGAGGCTGAGACAGGAGAATCACAGGGTTGAGGCCAGCCCCAACAACTTAGCAAGACTCTCAGCAATCTAGAGAACAAAATTGGACTGCCTGTGTAGTTCAGAAGTAGAATGCTCCTGGGTTTAATTCCCAGCAGAACACACACACACACACACACACACACACACACACACAAAGAAAATTAAGTCTTTAAAAAATAGATAAAAACCTAAACACCCTGCTTAACTAAACAATCAGGGTTAATACCACCAGAAATGTGATATACTAACATCACATGTTCCTCAATAGGATATACTGCAAATAACACAACATTATCCCTGTGGCTTCCTTGTCCCAAATGCACAGCCTGAATCTAATCATGAGAAAACACCAGACAAATCCAAATTGAGGGACATTCCACAAAACACTTGACCTGCTGTCTTCAAAAAGAGTCAAGGTCTAAAGACATGGAAAGACCGAGGGGCTGTCACAGGTTGGAGTAGACTAAGGGGACATCACATGGTATCCTGGATGGTACCATACCCTGGAACAGAAAAGGGCCATTAGAGACTGGGCATGGTGGTACACACCTGGAATCTCAGAGACTCAGGAGGCTGAGGGAAGAGGGTCACGAGTTTGAGGCCAGCCTGGGCAACTTATCGAGAACATGTCTCAAAATTAAAAATAAAAAAGGATTAAGGATGTAACTCAGGGGTAGAATACCACTGGGTTTAATACCTAGTACCACAGAAATAAAATAAAATAAAGTAAAAGAAAAGAAAGAGAAAAGAGGGCCATTAGAGGAAAAATTAAAGAAATCCAAATAAATGGTGTGGTTTAGTTAGCAGCATTATACCAATGTTAATATCCTGGTTTTGATCCTTATCTTATGGTTATATAAGTTATTAATGTTAGGGGAAACTTGGTGAAGGATATACAGGAGGTTTGTACTATTTGTACAGTTTCTATCTAAAATTACTTGAAAATCAATACAAATTTTAAATAGATCAAATCTGGTTCAGAATACAGATGGAAGTATATATCTTAGAAACATCTGCCCCAGTTTATCAAATTGAGAAAACATCACTCTTTTTTTTTCATACTTGTATTGGTGCAATGTAATTATACAGCATAGTGAGAGTCAAAGTGATACAAGCATACACACACACATCACTTAATGTATTTCCCTCCATATAAATCTTGTGTAAACATTAAAGTATCTTCTTTTTTTTTTTTTTGGTACTGGGGATTGAACCCAGGAGCATTCAACCTCCAAGCTATACCCCCAGCCCTTTTTATCTTTTATTTTAATACAGGGTCTCACTAAATTGCTGAGGCTAGTTGTGAACCTGTGGTACTCCTGTCTCAGCCTCCCAAGTCCTAGGATTATAGGTATGCACCACCACGCTTGGCTAACATTAAATTATCTTAAGGATGCTGAGCAGATAAAGTAAAATTATGTATGTCTAAAAAAAAGAAAAATATCTGCCCTAGAATATTTATTTATTTATTTATTTATTTTTTATTTTGTGTGTGTGTGTGTGTGTGTGTGTGTGTGTGTGTGTGTGTGTGTATGTGTGTGTATTAGTTACTGGGAATGGAACCCAGAGGTATTCTACTATCAAGCTACTTCCCCAGCCCTATTTTTTATTCTTTATTTTGAAACAGGGTCTCACTAAGTTGTGGAGGACCTCACTAAGTAGCTGAAGCCGGCCGAGAACCTGCAATCTCCTGTCTCAGCCTCCCAAGCACTAAAATTATAAGCGTGCAACACCAGGCCCAGCTGCCCTAGAATATTTAAAATGAAAATAGTTTGGTTCTTTACAAGAGGAGTAAACTTCAGATTCACTGAGGTTACAGCTGGCACATTAATATTTGTTGAAGAATAAATATCTCATTTCCACTTACTAAGACAGTACTACCTCAGCAATAACTTTTTTTAAGCATTTCATTTTAGAAGTTGGGTGTTGTGGCATATGCCTGTCATCCCAATACTTGGGAGGCTGAGACAGGAGGATCACAGGTTTGAGGCAAGCCTCAGCAACTTAATGAGACCCTCAGCAAACTAGTGGGACCTTGTTTCAAACCAAAAATAAAAAGGTTTGGTGGCATATTTCAGAGGTAGATAGCCACTGGGTTCAAATCCCAGTACCATGAAGACAAAACAAACAAAAAGTTTAATCTTAGAACTCTTTTTTTGTGGTATTGGGGCTTGAACTCAGGGGCATTCTACCTCCAAGCTACACGCCCAGCCCTATTTTTTATTCTTAATTTTTGAATCAGCGTCTCACTAAGTTGTGGAATGCCTCACTAGGTAGCTGAGGCTGGCCACGAACCCGGATCCTCCAGTCTCAGCCTCCAAAATGTTGGGATTACAAGTGTGCGCCACCACGTCCGGATTAAAACTCTTTTAAATCTATAGAAAGTTCCCATATACCCCACACCCAGCTGTCCCTATTAACAAGCCCCATGCCAGACACTTCTATTTCTGTAGTCATGAACCCTGCTGGCTATTTGAGTAGGCTCATTATATAGATAATGATGAGACCAAGTTGATGCTGATCATGTCTTTATTATTTATAATTATGGTGCTGACTATGAGATGGGCATTGTAGTTACAGTTTACATCAATATTCTCATTTAATTATCATCACAATGGAATTAGGTGAATGCCTTTTCTAGTCCTACTAAATGCAGGAGGAGAATGAAGCTCAGAGAGGTTAAGGAACATGCTTCAGATCACCCGGGAGGAAAGTGAAGCTGGATTCAAACATAGACCTGGTTTCTAAGTACAGTCTTACCACTGCAGCTGTCTGTCAACATAAACCTCCATGCAGCTGTTTAGCTAAGCCTCCTGAGTCCCAGACATTTTTCAGCTGGTTTTATTTAAAGTAACCAAACGGTTCTCTATTTCTTCCCCTTTGACTTGCTTTTGGGTTCACCCATCTTTCCCTCTAATCTGCCAGTAATGCCTTTGGCACCTGCCATCCAACATCTACTCTCTATTTTTAGCTTAAATGTATTGTCCGTGGGTCTGATTTGTGAGCTGTGCGTAGATTCAAATCGCTGATAAAATTGTGAACCTGTACAAGACACTGTGCCACACCACCAGCTACCTCCATCAGGCTGATGTAGGTCCTTTATCCACTAACGCCTGGGTCACACTTCAAAGCAGCCCCTCTTTACCAGTAGGTGCAGGCTAGCCCCGTGGTTCTCAAATTGCACGTCAGAATCACCCATGGAGCTGGGTGTGATGGCGCATGCTTGTAATCCCAGTACTTGGGAGGCTGACACTGAAGGATCAAGGTTCGCAGCCAGCCTCAGCTACTTAGTGAGGCGAGGCCCACCACAACTTAGCAAGACCCTGTTTCCAAATAAAGAATAAAAAAATAGGGGTGGGGGTGTATCTTGGAGATAGAATGCCCCTGGGTTAAAAAAAAAAAAAAAAGAATCACACGTGGAACTTGAGAGAATCCTCTTGGAATCACCCCAGAGAGTCACCCCGGGATCTCATCAGCATTTTGAAAGCTCCCCAAGTGATGTCAGTGCCAAGCTGGGTTGAGAATCACCAGGCTAGAGCAGCTTTGCTTTGATCCAAAAAGAGACCATCGAGCACTATGTCAAATGGAGCACGGTGTTCTTGTGTCACCCTCATCTTTGAGTCAAATCGCCCCACCAGAAAAGGATGTCAGGTACCTGTGAGGCATGATCAAGCCCTTCCCAACAGAATCCTGGCATTTGTGATTGTCCTCACTCCACCATCCATGGAACTAGAGATACGGACAGAAACGTTGATGAAGGAGACTGCATTAAAAGGTGTCGGCATTGACATCAAGCTTCTTCATTGCGTTTGGGAAGAACGATTTAAATGGCTGAACTAGGAAAGAGCAAGACTTCAGCAGATGGTTCTAAACAGTAAGTGATCTTGCAAATGGGAATAATTTACACAGGACAACAAAGGCATCGAGAAGCTATAGTGCAGTACATTTAGACTCACGTATAACACATTCCATGGAGGTTAAAAAATACAGAACAAGTCAGGTGTGGTGGCACATATTTGCAATCCCAGTACTTGGGAGGCTGAGACTGGAGGATCTGGGTTTGTGGCCAGCCTCAGCTACTTAGTAAGGCCCTCCTCAACTTAGTGAGACCCTGTTTAAAACTAAAGAATAAAAAATAGGACCGGGGGTGTAGCTCGGAGGTAGAATGCCCCTGGGTTCAATCCCCAGTACCACAAAAACAAAAACACAGAACACACCAGCAAACTGAAAACAGTGTTTGTGACAAATGCTTTTGCTAGTACCCAATACCTTTTATTAGATGAACTAAATAATAATAGCTAAAACACTGTATGTTTTCCATAGGCCAGGTACTGTTCTATGCAAATTACATATATGAAACTATTTGCCACTCAGTCATATAAAACAGGTACTTTGTTTCCCCCTTATCAGAAAACCAAGACCCAAAGGTGTTAACCCATTAAATCCTAAGCCTAGACTGGTTCACAGATAAGGCCACAGAGTTTTTAAGGGCCCAAGTTAAGCTGGGCATGGTGATGCATGCCTGCAATCCTAGTACTTGGGAGGTTGAGTCAGGAAGATTGCAAGTTTGAGGATAGCCTTGGCAACTTAGTGAGACCATCTTTCAAAACAAAAAATAAAATAGGGCTGGGGGTGTAGTTCCAAGGTAGAATGCACCTGGGTTCAATCCCTAGTACCATACATACACAAAAAGGGCCCAAGTTGGGGCAGAATAATCTCTTAACTCCTAGCCCAAGCCTCCCTTTTACTATACAATAATTAGTTCTTTTTTAGGTGCCTATAGACTAGCGCTACCCATATGTGTATTTGTGTGTGTCTGTGTGTGTATGGTACTAGGGATTGAACCCGGGGCATTCTATGTCTGAGCTATACTCCCAGCCCTATTTTCTTCTTTATTTTGAAACCGGGTCTCACTAAGTTGCAGAGGGCCTTACAACTTGCTGAGGATAGCTGTAAACCTGTGATCCTTCTGTCTCAGCCTCCCAAGTACTGAGATTACAAGCGTGCACCACCATGCCTGGCATATATATACATATTATAATGGAAATGTACTATATTTGGTCATCCAAGTAAAGTACTCTGTAGCCGCATGTGACCACTGAATATTTTTTTTTTTGTGGTAGTAGGGATTGAACTCAGGGGCATTCTAACTCTGAGCTATACCCCCAGCCCCATTTTTTTATTCTTTATTTTGAAACAGGGTCTCACAAGTTGCGGAGTGCCTCACTAGGTAGCTGAGGCTGGCCTCGAACTTGGATCCTCTGGTCTCAGCCTCCCAAATGCTGGGATTACAAGCATGCACCACCATTGAACATTTTAAATGTGGTTTATATGGCTAGAGAACTGAATTTAACTCAGCTAAAGTTTAAAGTACAAATGTGGTGGCACACATTTGTAATCCTCAGTACTTGGGAGGCTAACACAGGAGGATTGCAGGTTGGAGGCCAGCTTCAGCAATTTAGCAAGATTCTTAGCAACCTAGGAAGACCTTGTATCAAAAACAAAAAATTTAAAAGGCTGGAGGTGTAGCTTGGAGGTAGAATGACCCTGGATTCAATCTCTAGTACTGCAAAAATGAATGAATGGATGAATTAATTAATCCATTTAAATGGCTAGCAATTATAGCATTAGAAAGAGAGAGACAGAGCACAATGAAAGGTCTGTCATTTTTGCCCTTTGCAATTACTTTTCAATCCAAATTCACTTCCAAAACCAGGCTCTGTTTCCATGATCATTTAATAGGCCACCAGTCTCTCTCAAGCACTGTTGAAATAAAATGCCAGCCAGGGCTTTACACAAGCTTGAGCTCCGTGCTCTTAGCAGGTACTTGCCTGGCAAAATCGCCAGAGCAGCCTCTACTAGAAGTTGGAATATGTGACTCAGGAGATGGAAGTAAGTCAACCCTAATATCTCTCAAAGAAAAACTGTTACATTATTTCCCGGTGCACTGAGGATACAGTTTGCTTCCAAAGAACTGGAAAAATGTTTTGAGATAAAGCAACTGAACTTCACTCACCAATAGCCAATCATCTGGTTGGCTTGAAATACTGCCATAAATTGTGACATTTAAGGCATTACCACTGCCAACCCCTCCTAGCCACCAACCACACAGGGTACCCATTATTTATTTTATCACTGTTTTCTTGTCATAAATGAGAAAAACAGTGTCAAGACAGATGAAGGTGAATAAGCTTTCCAAATGGCCCTAGGCTTAGTCCATAAAGTCTTTTCTGCCTATAAAATTCCATTTTGAAAAGTGCTGCTTTAAGAAAAAATGTGACAATGATCACTCTGCAGTTACTTTTCTATTCATGTATGACCCGTTGCTGAAAAATAGTGACACTTCTGAAAGCGAAGTGATGCTGAACCAGTAAAAGACTTAACTAGGCCAGGCATAGTTCTAGTACTTGGGAGGCTGAGATAGGAGGATCACAGGTTGGAGGCCAGCCTGAGCAATATGGCAAGACTCTCAGCAACTTAGCAGGATTTGTTTTCGTTTAAAAATGAAAACAAAGCCGGACATGATAGCACACACCTGGAATCCCAGTACTTGGGAGGCTGAGACAGGAGGATTGCAGGTTGGAGGCCAGCCTCAGCAACTCATCTAGGCCCCCAGCAACTTAGTGAGACCCTATTTCAAAATAAAAAATAAAATAGGGCTGTGAGTGTAGCTCAGAGGTAGAATGCTCCTGGGTTCAATTCCAGGTGCCCCCCCACCCCCCCACACACAAAAGCAAAAAACTTGTCACTATTTAAAAACAGTTCTTGCACAGAAAGCTTCACTAATTAGCATCTAAAATCAGATCACAGAGTCCTCTTTAGCCCCCAAAGTCATTTGACCTCCTCCACTGTTTGTTCCTTATGAGTTTGATGTTTACATGGGCTTTGTGCCTAGTAAAAGACGACTAGAGAACAAGATGTTTTTCAAGCAAACCTTTTGCTTGACACACCTGGAAGAAGCTTGGTATTTTTTTCAAGTTTGAAAAAATAACTATAATGATCATCAGAACAGGAGAAGCAATAATGTGAACCAAAAGAGGATTGACATCAAGCAATGAAAGAAATAGTTGGGGTCGTAGTTTAGAGAGGGCAAAAATTCCTGACTTCATCCTTGGAGAGATGGGACACAATGAGAAATTGACTTCATTCCAAATGGGCTGCTGGAATAATTCTTTCTTCTTTCTTTCTTTCTTTCTTTCTTTCTTTCTTTCTTTCTTTCTTTCTTTCTTTCTTTCTCCCTCTCCCTCTCCCTCTCCTTCTCCTTCTCCTTCTCCCTCTTTTCTTCCCCCCCCCCCTCTCCTTGATACAGCTTTGGCTACTTAAAAATGATTCCCCATATGGCTACTGTAAAAGAAAGATTTAAATTCCAGTTTAAACCAGGCATGGTGGTGCACTCCTTTAATCCCAGTCCATGGGAGGCTGAGAGAGGAGAATCACAGGTTCAAGGCAAGCCTCAGCAACACAGGGAGACCCTCAGCAAATTAGATCCTGTCTCAAAATAAAAAATAAAATGAGGCTGGCGATATAGCTCAGAGGTAGAATCCTCCTGGGTTCAAGCTCCAGTACTCCCCCAAATCAGTTTAATCTCTTTATTTGCTTTACATATCTTGGCCTGAAGAATACTATATTTGAGATCTGGAAAATCAGTGACTCCATCTAATATCAGTGTTAGGAAAATATAGAATATTTTAGTTACTTTTTATTTTGATGAGAAGTATTAAATATCTGTAATCAAAAGTTTGTGTGGGCCAAGTATGGTGACATACCACTTTAATCCCAGCTACTCAGGAGGCTGAGGCAGGAGGATCACAAGTTTGAGGACAACTTGAGCAACTTAGTGAGATCTTGTCTCAAAATAAAATAAAAAGGGCAGAGGATATGTCTCAGTGGTAGAGTACCCCTGGCTTAAAGCCCCAGTACCAAAAAAAATTTTTAATGAAAGTCAACATAGCAAAAATAATTGTACTCTTTTTGAGGTATTCTCTATTTCATCTCTTTCTGTGTGTCTCTATAGGAAGTCCCCTGTGGTTATGAGCACCAACATCCAGAAATTCAAATCAACTATGCCATTAACTGATATGAACTACACCCCTTCCATCAAGAGATGGTGAGGAAGCCAGGCATGGTGGTGCATGCTTGAAGTCCTAGTATTTGGGAAACTAAGTCAGGAGAGATAGGAGGATTGCAGGTTTGAGGCTGGCCTCAGCAACTTAATGAGACCCTGTTTCAAAATAAAAATTAAAAGGAAAAAAAAGGTGAAGAACATTGAACTGGAATCAGAGTTCTCTCCTCCTCCTCCTCCTCCTCCTCCTCCTCCTCCTCCTCCTCCTCCTCCTTCATACAACTGGGGATTGAACCCAGGGTCACTCTACCACTGAGCTACTTTTATATTTTATTTATAATCTTTTTTATATTTTCATTTTTATCTTAAAAAAAAACCAGGGTCTTACGGTCTTACTAAGTTGCAGAGAATCTTGCTAAGTTGCTGGGGCTGGTCTTGAACCTGTAATCCTCCTGTTTCAGCCTCCCAAGTACTGAGATTACAGGTGTATACCCCTGCACCCAGCTGAGCCAAAGTTCATGAATTCAAATACCAGCCTTGGCACTTCCTAGCTGTATCATCTCAGTGATCACATATGTGATATGGTAAGAATAACAATATTTCCTCAGGTAATGCACTTAGTGCCCACACACAGTAAGCAATGACTCAGTAATTATTTTTAACATATGCATATGTATCGTGGGTGTAATACATATGTACACAACATATATGTATGCATGTACAATGTGTTTGTCATGCACATAGCACACATTATTGTGCATGTATGTCTACATTCATGTGTGCTATGTAGGTACATTTTCTTTTTTTTTTTTTTTTTTTGCGGTACTGGGGCTTGAACTCAGGGGCATTCTACCTCCGAGCTATACCCCCAGCCCTATTTTTTATTCTTTATTTTGAAACAGGGTCTCACTAAGTTGCGGAGTGCCTCACTAGGTAGCTGAGGCTGGCTGCAAACCCGGATCCTCCGGTCTCAGCCTCCCGAATGCTGGGATTACAAGCGTGCGCCACCACGCCCGGCTTGTAGGTACATTTTCTATATGACAGGTATTATGATTTGGATATGAAGTGTCCCCCAAAGACCCATCTATTGAAGGCTTGGTCCCCAGTGCAGCACTGTTCAGAGATAGAAATTAGGGGAAGTGATTATGGATTTTGAGGGGTTTGATCTCATCAGTGGAGTAATGATTCAAAGGCATTATTGGGAACTGGAGGAGATGGAACCTGATTGCAAGAAGTAGGTCACTGGAGGTGTGCCCTTGAGAACTATACCATGTCCCTGACCCATTTCTTTCTCTCTGCTTCCCAGCTGCTATGAGCTGAGCAGCTTTCCTCCTGCCTCAGGTCCAATGCAGTGGAGCCAGCAGACCATGCATTGAATCCTCTGAGACCATAAGCCAAAGTAAATCTTTCCTCCTTTAAGTTGTGTTTCTCAAGTATCTGTCACCACAATGAGAGGCTAACTAACACAATAGGTATATATGTATGATGTATATATGGGTGTGTCTCCATCCAGAAAAACGGTGTCCTTTTGCCTTCACATTCAAACTCTATCAAGGCTCAGTCTGCATTTGTAATATACCTAATAATTAAGTGCATCTAGCTGGGTGTGGTGGCACACGCTTGTAATTCCGGCATTTGGGAGGCTGAGACAGGAGGATCCCGGTTCGAGGCCAGCCTCAGCTACCTAGTGAGGCCCTCTGCAACTTAGTGAGACCCTGTTTCAAAATAAAGAATAAAAAAAATAGGGCTTGGGGTATAGCTTGGAGGTAGAATGCCCCTGAGTTCAATCCCCAGTACCGGAAAAAAAAATTAAGTGCATCTGTCACTTAACAGTCCCCTATAGGGGCTCTGAAAGGTGTGGCAGGATCTTCAGCTGCTCTGGCCACCCTCCACAGGGCATGTGGCACGTAGGTGTGGAGTGGGGAGGGTGCTGGGGCCTGCAGGTGCTGGGTTGGCCTCCTAAGACTTCAAAGACCATTTTAATTTCTTGGTGACCAAGGGAACTTGTTTGAGCCAGCAAAAGAAGATGTGAACACAGAAATATAAACATTCTCTGCCAGTGAAAGACTGCCATAATGACAGAAGTAGATAAAAGAGAAGCACATTGAAGAAACAGTCTTCTTCCCTATGCTGCCTCCAAGTTTTTGGAATGGATATCTAAAAAGGAACAAAAGAAAAGGCAGGGTTGCCATTGCTCATGTCTCCAAAGTAGAAGATATATGTGTGTATATAAACATACACACACACACACACACACACACACACACACACATGTAAGAGGACTGAATTCAGGGGTGTTCTATCTCCAACTTACATACTCAGTCTATTTTATTTTATTTTTTATTCTGAAATAGCGACTAAGTTGCTGAGGATCTTGCTAAATTGCTGAGGCTGGCCTTGAACCTGAGATCCTCCTGTCTCAGCTTTCCAAGTACTGGAACTATAAGTATGTGTCACCACACCTGACTGAAAGTAGGACATATTTATATCACCAATGTGGAAACACAATGCAATTTTTGCCTGGAGATATCTATATAAGTTGTTATTCTCCACTTATTCAGAATTTGAAGTGCTCCATAAGCCCCCAGGCATTTACAAAAGAACCAGTTATAAAATGTTGGGTACAATGGTGCACACCTGTAATTCTAGTACCTAGGAGGCTGAGACAGGAGGATCACAGGTTAGAGGCCAGCCTCAGCAACTTAGCAAGATCCTGCTTCAAAATAAAAAAGGGCTGTAGGTATAGCTCAGAGGTAGAATGCCTCTGGATTTAATCTCTAGTACCCCCCCCCCCCACAAATTGAGCTGTCAAGAGCTGTACTATCCTCCTGGAAACCATTGCAGCTTAAATTTATTTGAAAATAATATGTATTGGTTTATTCATTTGCATGAGTTTTAAGGAGGCTCCTTCCTTCCTTCCTTCCTTCCTTCCTTCCTTCCTTCCTTCCTTCCTTCCTTCCTACCTCCTTCCTTCCTCCCTCTCTCTCTCACTCCCTCCCTTCCTTTCTCTCTTTTTTTCTTTCTTATACTGAGTACTGAACCCAGGGATATTCTACCACTGAGCTACACCCCTAGCCCTATTTTTAATTTTTATTTTGAAACAGAGATCTTGCTAGGTTGATGAGAGTCTTGCTACATTGCTGAGGCTGTTCTCAAACCTGTGATGCACCTGCCTCAGCCTCCCAAGTACTGGGATTACAGGTATATGCCACAATACCCAGCTCTTCATTCTTTATTTTGAAACAAGGTCTCACTAGGTTGCTGAGGCTGGCCTTGAACCTTTGATCCTCCTGTCTCAGTCTCCCAAGTACTAGGATTACAGGTGTGGGCTACCACACCAAACTCAGGAGGCTCCATCTTAAAATAAAAAAAAATAAAGTATGCCAGCAGATTAGCTCTGCTAGGACCTTCATGACAACAAAGGGGAGATCAAACAGACTGGCATATTCAAGCCTTGCATTATGCAGACTCAAGTGGAAAATCAGTGTGCTCATCTGCCTCATTGACCACTCTTAGCTGAAGATGCCCACTATCATATCTGAGTATGATTCACCACTGTGCCTCTTGAGGAACATTCCAGTAAGGTTGTTTCATTCTGTTCACATTGCAAGGACAATGTGCAGTTTTTTACTTGTTTGTTTATTTATTTTGCAGTACTGGGGGTTGAACCCAAGGGCATTCTACCCCCGAGCTACACCCACAGCCCTATTTTTAATTCTTTATTTTGAAACAAGGTCTCACTAAGTTGCCGAGGGCCTCACTAAGTAGCTGAGGCTGGCCGAAAACCTGTGATCCTCCTGTCTCTGCCTCCCAAGTACTGGGATTATAAGAGTGCACCACCATGCCTGGCCATGCAGTATTTTTAAAATGTTTGCTTTAAAAAAATTTGGTACTCAGGATGGAAACTAGGGGCATTCTGCCTCTGACATACAACCTCAGCCCTTTTTATTTTTTATTTTGAAACAAGATTTCACTAAGTCTCTGAGGCTGGCCTCAAACCTGCAATCTTCCTTTCTCAACCTCCCAAGCACTGGGATTACAAGTATGCACTACTGTGCCTAGCTAAATATTCACATCTTTAAATGATGGAGATTTACCAAACTATCAGACTGATGCATGTGTATCTATGTTTATAGCTGCACAATTCACAATTGCCAAACTATGGAAGCAGCCAAGATGTCCATCAGCAGATGAATGGATTACAAAACTATGGGATATGTACACAATGGAATTTTACTCAGCCATAAAGAAGAACAAAATTATGTTATTTGCAGGTAAATGGATGGAACTGGAAAACATTATGTTAAGTGAGATTGGTCAGTCACGAAAAGTAAAAAATCATATGCTCTCCCTAATACATGGAGGCTAGGGATAAAGTGGGTCATAAGAGGGACTCTAGATGAAGAAGGAGAAACCTTAGATGAGCAAAGAAGATAAGATGGGCGTGGTGGCTCACGCTTGTAATCCCAGGACTTGGGAGGCTGAAGCCGGAGGATCCGGGTTCACAGCCAGCCTCAGCTACTTAGTGAGGCCCTCTGCAACTTAGTGAGACCCTGTTTCAAAATAAAGAATAAAAAAATAGGACTGAGGGTGTAGCTCAGAGGTAGAATGCCCCTGGGTTCAATCCCCAGTACCGAGAAAAAAAAGTAGGTAACTTAACTGAAGGAGAGGAACACCCTAACGCACATGATGTACTTTCACAAACATATCAAAGTCAATCACTAAACTGAACTTGAGAGAAGGAGGGAAGGCGAGGGAGTGGGGCAGGAATTGGGGAAGGGTTAAATGAGAAATATGTGCATGTATGCCTCTACCAGCTTGTACCTCACGAAGATGTATGATTACAATGCACCAATAAAAATAAAGAAAAATTATCTTTAATGCTTTCTATCGATAATCTGTTAGTTCTTTAAACAACTTATGCAATTAAGTCGTTTGCTGAACTGCCAGTTAGATGAGAAGTGCCTCGTGAGTCACTGGACATGAACGAATTTTGTGTAGAAGTTTTCACAGCAATCAAACTGTAGATTTTTTTTTTTTTTTTTTTGCGGTACTGGGGATTGAACTCAGGGGCATTCTACTTCCGAGCTATACCCCAAGCCCTATTTTTTTTTATTCTTTATTTTGAAACCTAGTCTCACTAAGTTGTGGAGTGCCTCACTAGATAGCTGAGGCTGGCCGCGAACCCGGATCCTCTGGTCTCAGCCTCCGGAATGCTGGGATTACAAGCGTGCGCCACCACGCCCGGCTAAACTGTAGATATTTTTAAATCAAGTAAGCACAGATTGCCATTTTTAGTACAAAATTACCATGGGAACAACAATATCGACCCTGTCTCCCTAACCCCAGAGATAACTTTTCATAGGTAATAAACACATGGCAATCATTAAAATGAATCATTGTGTTTGGGACTAAAATATATGAGACTAGAATGTGTTAGGCATTCCCACAATGCTTAATTCATTCAGAGGTTCTTGTGATGGTATTGGCTGGCTTCTGAAGAAGAAAGCACCAAGTAATGATGATATTATACCCTATTATTCTAGCCAGTTACATCATTGATGGTATATTCCGTGACACCACTTGTGGATTTGATCTGTTTTATTACCAGCCAACTCTGCTTCCCTAATTGCAATAAGCTATAGATGATAATTTGCTACATTGGGAAAATGCCCTTTTGAAAAGGTCCATTCTTCCCAACTGAATAGTTTCAGCAGGATGTTCACTGGCAAAAGTAGCAACATTTAGATACAACGAAAATCTGAAAATTGTTAATACTGGTCATTAAAATAGCCAGCTACTATGTAAAAGAAGAGAGAAATGTATCCATACACATACATGTAGTAGAACCAAAGGTTGTGGTAGGAGTAGTCTATCACCAGAAGAAAATGCCTTTTTTTTTAAACACGCTTCTACAGTTTTGCTTAATCTTTACCCTAATTTCTCTACTCACAGGTACCTCAGTCACTATAATGTGGGCTCTTCTTCAAGGCAAAGTGCTGTCTTCTTTTTCTTCTTCTCCTCCTCCTTCTCTTACTCTTCTTCCTTCTTTTTCCATACTGGGGATTGAACACAGGGGCACTCTAACACTGAGCTACATCCCTACATTTCTTTTCATTTTTATTTTCTTTTCCTGGTGCTGGAGATGAAGCCCAGAGGTGCTCTACCACTGAGCTATATCCTCAGCAACTTAGTGAGACCCTCAGCAACTTAGTGAAAATCTGTTTCAAAATAATTTAAAAAACAATAAAATAAAATAGGGTTGGAGTATAGCTCAGAGGTAGATCACCCCTGGGTTCAATCTTCAGTACCACACACAAAAAGGGCTGGGGATGTAGTTTATAGTTTAGAAGTAGACTGCCCCTGTATTCAATCTTTAGTACCGAAAATAAAATAAAGAATAGGATCTTTTTTTTTTTTTTCTTTCTGGTACTGGGGATTGAACCCAAGGGCTTTCTACCTCTGAGCTATACCCTCAGTCCTATTTTCATTCTTTATTTTGAAACAGGGTCTAAGTTGTGGAGGGCCTCACTAAGTAGCTGAGACTGACCTTGAACCCAGGTCCTCCGGTCTCAGCCTCCCAAGTACTGAGATTACAAGCGTGCACCACCACGCCCGGCTAAGAATGGATTCTTATGAACATAGCCTTCCAAGATTACTGAAATCTAAAAGTACATAAGCCTGTGTAGGAGGGCTGTGGTGGGACAGTACTCTCCAGGGACAGCAGACAGGATATACAAAGTATCGAGTGGTTCCACGGGGTTGTGGCCTTCATCACCAATAACGGAGCAGCAGCGCCCTAATAAAAACTGCATTTCCAAAGATACATTTTAGGAGAATTACATTTGTGATTCCTCTTCACCCTCCAATCAATAAATAACAGTTGGAGGGCTTGTTGAGGAATAAGAATATTTCTGTGAACTGAGGGGTAGCAGCCCCACACATAATCTCATTTGACGGCTGACTAAGCTGCTTTCCGGAATAAATCAAGCTCTGCTACAGCCCAAGTGCTGGCCTCCTCTTCGCAGGGTGAGTAGCTATGTAAAATATTCAAGGAGAAGTGTTCCATTAAATTACTTAGGGAAACGAGGTAATCGTGAATCAACCAAGGAAATTTCATTTTCACAAGTAACATCACCAAACATGGAAATAACACTCGAACAGAAGGGCTGTCATGAAATCTTTCTTGGGTTACCTTAGCTGCATCGCTCCCAGAAATTAGTGGGAAACTGGCCTTTCTTTCTTCACTTTCAAGGAAGAATTTGCATTGGAATGTAAACTTGGATCTTTTTTCTTTCAGAAGAAACACATTTTAATATATTGAGGACTTTTATTTTAGCTTATACTCTAGCCAAGGTCGGGTTAAGTAAAAAAAAAAAAAAATACTTGTCACTTTAGCTCATACTCTGAGGCTCCAGTTATGTATTCCCTCCACTGAGAAGCATTTTTTTTTGCCTCTATCTATGTTGTGCCCATGATATTTGCCACATGGGTTTGCAGCACTGGTTAACTTATTGACTATCCTGACTGAGCGCAGAGCAGCTTGAAGGGAGAGACTGTTTGCCTTGTTCCTATACCAGTTACATTTATTAGATATTAGGCTCATGGATACATACCTTTAATTCATGAGCATGTGAAGCTGCTTACTGAAACACTCACTTCTTTTTTTATTTCTTGCTTACTTTTTTTTTTCATTTTTAAAAATTTTTATAATAATTGGTACATTGTAATCATACATCTTTGTTAGGTACAAGCTGATAAAGGCATATATGCACACATTTCTCATTTAACCCTTTCCTCAATTCCCACCCCACTCCTCCTCAAGTTCAGTTTAGTGATTGACCTTGATATATTTGTGAAAGTATATCATGTGCATTAGGGGAACACTCACTTCTTAATCATCCTTAAATCACTAGCTTAGTACACTGTCTAATAAATATTTGTTGAATGGATAAAATCAATATCAATTCTATTTTTAATAGACTCCGTGTTACAACTCCCAGTCTCCCTCACAGTGCTCAACCATCTTCCATGGAAAGAAATTCTCTATATTTACCTTAAATTCTATTTCCTCTTTTCTTGTATCTCGCATAAATCCTGACAAAGCAGGATCCCCTATTCAGGATGCTTATGGTGCTGAACAGGGTCCCTTCTAGGCAAAATGGTGAACTCTATCATATTGTGTAGAAATGGTAACATTCAACAGGTGGCCCCTAAGGCTCGTGGGCTTCCTAGGTCCTAGAGAAAATATAAGGCAAGTGTTATGGTTTGGACATGGAATGTTCCCCAGAAAAGCTCGTGTGTTGGCAATGCAACAATACCTAGAAGTGAAACTGAATCAGGCCTCTAACCTCAGCAACAGAAACCCATTGATGGGTTAAGAATTTGAATGGACTTACTGGGTGATAATACAGGCAGGTAGGGTGTGGCTGGAGGGGGAGGGGCACTGGGGGTGTGGCCTTGGGGACCACATCTAACCCTGATCTCTTCCCCTCTGCCTCTGCTTCTGGCTGCTGAGCAGCTTTCCTCTGCCGCACCCTGTTGCCATGATGTTTCTGCCTTGTAGCCAGCTGACTATGGACTGAACCTCAGACGCTGCACAATAAATCTTTCCTCCTCTAAGTTGTTCTTGTCACTTTAGTCAGAGTGGTGAAAACGCAGCCTAATACAGCAAGCAAATATAATTTCGGTTATGTTACTCACTCCTTCTGTTCTCCACCGGCAAACAGATTTTCTTCTTAAATTAATAAAATCATTGATGTGTTTGGCTTCTCATTCTGCAGCAATGTATATGACAATGAAATCCACATTTTCGCCGGGTGTGGGGTGCACGCTTGTAATCCCAGCATTCGGGAGGCTGAGACCGGAGGATCCAGGTTCGCGGCCAGCCTCAGCTACCTAGTGAGGCACTCCGCAACTTAGTGAGACTCGGTTTCAAAATAAAGAATAAAAAATAGGGCTGGGGGTATACTGTTTAGAAAATGAATTTTCCCTCTCTGATAATAGAGTCTTTTGTCCTCTAGAAAAAGACAAAATCCTATTCAAAGCAGGCACATGCAAATAATGTATCCTGTATGTTTGCTACTGTGCAGGGCAGAGTACCATATACAGCTCCTATGACCAGCTGGTATGTGGTATCTTAGAATCAGCTTCCCCTATCACTTCTTCATTCATTTGACCAACTTTGTCCCACTAGCTAGACTTTTAGAAATGATAAATCTATAGAAGACAACCCTAACATCCCATGGAATTATATTTGATCTTATTTCTTTTTTACCTTAAAAAATAACTATAATGGGGGAGGCACCAAATGCTGTGTGCATGTATATCAATGTCAGCATGATTTACATTATGATGTGAGATGATAATGCACCAATAAAAGCACATAAAAATAAATGCAAAAAAAAAAAACTATAACTGGACATGGTGGTGCATGCTGGAATGTAAATGGAATAAAAAATCCAAATGGTCAATAACTTATCCAAAACTTTCAACCTCTCTAGGGAAAGTCACCATAAAAATAATTAAATAGTATATCATATCTATCAGATTTCTGAATTAACTATACCAAATGTTGGTGAAGATACTGAGAAGCTAGAATGCTCATACCCTACTGGTGGGAGTATAAATTGATCCCAACACTTGGGAAGCATTTGGTGACATGACAGAATCTCAGTCCAGACAACCTACAAATAGTTCATTTGGCAAACAGGATGAAAACCAGAAATCATCCCAGGCCATTGAAATCCTTCCCAAACCTGAACTCTAATGAGATTACCCAGTGGCCAAAAGTTCATGAACTATTTGCTAATTCAGATGACTCCTAAAACTCTGTCTTCTTCAGGAAACTAATTGAGAGGAGGTCTCAACATTTATTAGACTCTTATATCCCGAAGCCAGAAAACACTCATACTGATCATTTCCTGAGTCAATATATAACACCTACTACTTCCTCTTTATTCACCACTCCTCAAATTGTACTTTTCATTTCTGAGGTTGATGAGGGGGATACTTTATCTTTGTGATCTCTTCATTTGTACCCATGCTTTCCATGTATGTAGCTCATCTCTCAAGTTCCTCCTCCTCCTCCTCCTCCTTCCCTCCTCCTCCTCCTTCTTTCTTCCTCTCTCTCTCTCTCTCTCTCTCTCTCTCTCTCTCTCTCTCTCTCTCTCTCTCTCGCATACTTAAGATTAAACCTAGGTTTTTTTTTTTTTTACGGTACTAGGGATTGAACTCAGGGGCATTCTACCTCCTAGCTATACCCCCAGCCCTATTTTTTATTCTTTATTTTGAAACCGAGTCTCACTAAGTTGCGGAGGGTCTCACTAAACTGCTGAGGCTGGCCTCAAAATCTGCGATCCTCCCATCTCAGCCTCCCAAGAACTGCGATTACAGGGATGTGCCACCACACTCAGCATATCAAGTATTTTCTAAGTCCTTTTCAGAGCTGCTGTGTCAATGTTTTTCACTCAAAATAGAGGGTAGGAAATGGTAGTTGATAAATGTCGTAGTATGGTTCCCTAAAGGAAAGCATTTCACAAATGCTTTTAAGCATAATGATTTAGAAGCAGGTCTATTTTCCAGACGGAAAAGATCCCCCAATTTTACAATAATGTTATTAATGCCAAGCAAGAGCTGCCAACACAAAAGTTCATACTGTATGATTCAATTTATATAAAGTGCAAAAACAGGCAAAACTCCTGCCTATGGAAATGATGTGTGATTACCATCAGTGGAGGTGCCTAAAAGGCATCTTGGGGGGATTTCTGAGGGGCTGGTAATGTTCTGCTTTTTTAAAATGCAGCGCACAGGATAGAATCTAATACCTCATGCATGCTAGGCAAGCTCTCTACCACTGAGCCATACTACCCCAGTCCTATGTTCTGCTTAATTTAAGAGCTGGTTACATTTGTAAAAATGTATCAATCTGTATTCTTAGGATGTGCCCACTTTTGTGTATAGATTATATTTTAATAACACACTTGAAAATGATTTTATAATATTCATGTCTCTTACAAAACATTTAAAAATATTTGTGCCAGACTATCATTATATAATAGAGCTCCAAACAGTTTTTGGTAATCCAGTACAATGGCTTTGCAAAATGGTAATAATTCTTGCAATGGAAATTCATCCCTTTAATGTTCTGAATTCTGTTTTACTTACCATGGAAACTGTCAGAATATGCCAAATGAGAAAAGTGAAAGGAAAGTATAAAATAAAGGGTTGCATCAAATAAAGTTATCTTAAGTGCTTGAATTACTTTGCTAATTACACCTCCATTCTCTGCTCACTGTGTGAAGAAACAGATGTCTGAATTTAAGCTCCCATTTTCGAGTCCGCCATCGAGACAGTCTTTCTTCTTAGGGAGACGTTGTAAAAACCACATTTCTAAGTCTGAATCAGTGACCTGATGCACATACAAAATAGCAGGGTTCTTAAGCCCCTTCTAACCTTCACTCTCAATGTTCCTAATCTTTTTACATGAGCTCTTTTTTGCAACTGCGCTCAGATCTCTAGGAAAACACTGATTATGGTCTCCATGTGGGGGTAGTGGTTAAGGATAGGGAGCTAGGAGGTAGGAAGGGCAAGGAAATCTGTCCTGTCTTTCTCAACTCCTGTACCTCTCAAACCCATGGAAAAATGTAATGAAGATCTGACCACATACCCCAAGGAGGGAACGTGCAGAAAGGTTGCCTTAAAGGCTTAATCTGGGTAGATTTGATTAAAGCTAAGGAGATGAATTCTAAATTTGGAAAGGCCATCATAGTAATTAAGGATGCAATTAGATCCTTCGTGTCATTCTACTTAATGAAGAGAAGGAAAGATGGTGAAAACAAGCTCAGGAAGCAAAACAAACTTCCCGGATTCAGTTCTTTCAGAGAGAAAGTGCACAAAGCCTTCGAAGAAGTAACCACAGAAAATGGGGCATTCTAGTTCCAGGAGAATTCGGCCTCATTATTGACATGGTTTAGGCAATATTTTATTCCAAAGAAGGAATGAAGCCAGGTTTGGTGGTGCACACATGGAATCCCAGTACTTGGGAGGCTGAGGCAGGAGGATGGCAGGTTCCAGGCTAGCCTCAGCAACTTATGGAGAGCCTGTTTCAAAATAAAAATAAATAAATAAAATGGGCTGTGGGTGTATTTGGAGGTAGAATACCCCTGGGTTCAATCCTCAGCACCACAATAAATTAAATAAGTAAATTAATTAATTTTAAAAGGGGCCGCTGGGGTTGCAGCTCAAAGGTAGAGTAACCCTAGGTTCCATCTCAGTACCCCCAAAGAAAGAAAGAAAGGCCGTCTCTCTCCTTTTTGTCCTCAAATATTCTTCTTTTTCCTACAGGACCTTGTACTTTTGTTATAACTGTTTATGTGCCTTTGTAAAATGACTGGTTGTTTGTGGACAGAGTCTTATTTATTTATTTATTTATTTATTTATTTATTTATTTATTAAGTTAGTTTATTCAAGACACCACAGTCCTTGCCTCATCTGAGCAACACTCTGAATGCATGTTGGGTGAGCAGCAGTCTTACTTTCTTTTGAGAGCTTCAGAGTGACAGGTATGTAGCAGGTATGCAGAGGCTTAGAGTTCGGTACATACTAGTTACATGGTACTTTTTGTTTGGTTGGTTGTTGGTTGATTGGTTGGTTGGGGTTTTGTTTGGTTTGGTACTGGGGAATGAATCCTGGGGCATTCTACCACTGAGTTATACTCCCGACTCTATTTTATTTTTCTTTTACAGCAGGGTCTCACTAAGTTGCTGAGAGTCTCACCCCCAGCCCTTATTGCCTTCCAATCCTCAGTGCAATAATGAGTTCCACTGAAACAAAATGTTTCACTCTCTGCTTTCCTGAACTTCAAAATCTGACAAGAAGGAAGTACTTTTCACCAGAGAGAGAAAGAAACTTTATAACATCAGAAGAAGAAAAGCTAAAGGCATGAAAAGTAAAGGAGGAACATTCAAGCAGCTCTTTAAATTGTTTTTGTGTCTGTACATGCCCAAAGCCATTGAATTACTTGTAAAGTGACTTCAAGTGCTGAAATTCTGTTCTTCTGTGAAATTCAGTGACAACAGTATTAATATTTTTGAGTGGGCATAGTGGAGATTGAAACCAGGGGAGTTCTACCTCCAAGCTATATTCCCAGTCCTTTTTATTTTGAAACAGAGTCTCCGTAAATTGCCAAGGCTGGCCTCTAACCTGTGATCCTTCTGTCTCAGCCTCCCAAGTAGTAGGATTATAGGTATGTACCACCATACCCAGCAAAGTGTTAATATTAAAGAATAATAATACTTTTTGCCCAATTTAACTCAGCATAGTTTATCAAAGACTTTGTAATATGTAAATAAGTGTAATTTTCTATACCTTGAAATTCATATGTTTATAATATAGGCAGAACTTATGATAACACATTTTATGTGATAAAATCCACACTTTATCAGCAAGTGTCTGTGAAGCACCTACAATATACCAATCATTTGAATGAATATTAGGATACAACAATGAATAAAACAATGTCTGCTCTTAACAAATTTGATAGTTGAACAGAAAGGAGGCATATTAAAAATACTAACAACATCACTATTCCAATGTCATTTTTTGCAGAAAGAGAAAAATATCCTTGAGTTCATATGGAAAAAGATCCAGAATAGCCAAAACAATCTTCAGAAAGAAGAAAAATAAAAAATAAAAAGTAAAAATAAAATAAAAATACTAACAAGTTAGGCGTGGTGATGCATGCTTGTAATCCCAGTACTTGGGAGGCTGAGACAGAATGATCACATGTTCGAGGCCAGCCTCAGCAATGTGGCAAGTCTCTCAGCAACTTACTGAGACCCTGTTTCCAAATAAAATATAAAATAGGGCTGGAGGTGTAGCTCAGAGGTAGAATGCCCCCTGGGTTCAAACCCCAGTAACACACACACACACACACACACACACACACACACACACACACACACACGAGTATGTTGGGTTTGTTCCCAAACCTATTTGTATCAGTTGTATTTATTGTCATAATTACAAAATTCAGTACTACATAAACTAATAAAATATGAGTCCCAAAAGAGTGAGTTTCTCTGTCTTTGAAAAACCAGGTCTATTGCTTTGGAAAGTCTTAACAGAAATGAATCCCTTGGAAAATAGTTGCTGAAATAATTATGAGCAAAACAATTTTAAAGGTTTAATGGAAGCCAGGCAATGGTGGTGCATACTTGTAATCCCAGTACTTGGGAGGCTGAGACAGGAGAATTGCAGGTTCGAGAACAGCCTCAACAAGTAGTAAGACTCTCATCAAACTAGTGATACCCCATTTCAAAATAAAAATAACAAAGCCGGGGGTGTAGTTTGGAGGTAGATTGGGTTAGGAGGTTGGGTTCAATCCCCAGTACCATCAAAAGAAAAAAAAAATAAGGCTTAAGGGGCGTAGAGTAGGTGAGATAAAAGGATTCTTCTCACAGGTTGGTTCTCAATGCCTTTATGTTCTTATTTTGCTTTAAGAGGATCTGAGACAGCAAGTTAGAAGCCAATGACTTTGGACTGTGATTCATGTATGCAAACCTTCAAGGAACTCCACTCTGGATATCACACTCAAAGCGAAGGTCTTGACTCTACCACATAATATCCTAGAATTAACATTTAAAGTGAATTAAAATGTTTAGGACATGTATATAGCACTTTCTGTGGTTTACCACTTTGGCATTTTCAATAAACCACTCTTGCTTCCTGATGCAGCAGATGATATGGATCCCCTTTTGGAAGCCCTTAGGATGGGGGGCAAGTATGGGCAACAGCTTTTGCTAGAAGAAAAACATAGGAAAGAATTAATTACTTCCTGCTTGTCACAATGTGGGCCTGGATTATGAAGTTTATTCAAAATTTCAGTCTGATTTGAAAAGAATGCTCTCCAAGACCTGGGTGGCCTCCTTATTAGACATTTAGACTCTGAGGGAGGCTGGCTAGCACATGCTGGGAACATTTCCTGCCCAGTGTTTCATTGGAGACAACCCCTTTGTCTCCATTTGCATCTGAATTCCTGAGCAAACACTCAGAAGCAAGAGTTGCACTTATGAGTCTTCAGCATGCTTTCTTGTTGTTGTTGATGATGTTGTTGTTGATGATTATGATCATGGTGGTGGTGGTGGTGTTTTGGTCCTGAGGATTGAACCCAGGGGCATTCTACCTCCAAGCTACACCCCTAGCCCCTTTTCAAATTTTTTTAAAATTTGAGACAGAGTCTTGCTAAATTGCTCAGGGTCCTGCTAAATTGCTAAGGTTGACCTTGAACCTGCGATCCTGATCCTCCAGTCTTCATCTCCCAAGTACTGGGATTACAGATGTGTACCACTGCACCTGATCTGCTGGGCATGGAGAGGCTCTCTGATATGGACAACTCAAAAGAGAGGAGGGCAGGAGATATCAAAGCTGGAAGTGTTAAAAAAAGGATGCCTGTTATGGCTTCCCCCACCAGTTTCCTTGGAGAAAAGCCAATCATCCTGTAGGCGGCTGCGCAGAAGATGCCAGCATTTAACCCAATGACAAATGATGCCTGTGATGCTGGCTTCCTGAAACCAAAGAGGGTTTAAAACAATCGGGGCCCTGTTGGTTCATGTTTTTCAAGCCTAACATTACTCTCTCATTGCTTTTCTCTAAATTATATACTTGTAGATCTGCATGGATCCAAGAAGTAATTTCACTAAATATTTTATTTTGTATTAAATTGAGGTTAAGAAGAGAAAATGATTTACCCAAGATGAGAGAGCAAGTTAGGGGGTGAGCTGGGGCAGGTGTCAGGTGTCCCTGGCTTGCCAGGTTTTTCCTCTGTTTCCCAGCTGGGGATCAGTAGGAACTGAAAGCTTAGAAATGCAGAAACCCAGGCCCTGCCCAGCCTCACTAAATCTTGCTTTTTCAGCATGATGGCCAGAAAAACTACTTTCAAAACTGGGTGTGGTGGCACATGCTTCTAATCCCAGTACTGGGGAGGCTGAGGCAGGGGGATTGCAGGTTTGCAGCCAACCTCAGCAATTGGTGAGGCCCTATGCGACTTAGACCCTGTTTCAAAATAAAGAATAAAATAGATCTGGGGGTGTAGCTCAGTGGTAGAATGCCCCTGGGTTCAATCCCCAGTACCACAAATAAAATAAAATAAAATTAAAGTCTACTTTCAACAATTGTGGTAGTGCAGTTCTGTAGTTGTAGCTACTCAGGAGGCTTAAACAGGAGTATCCCTTGAACCCAAGAATTCAAGACCAGCCTGGGCAAGATAGTGAGACTTTGGCTCAAAACAAACAAGTTCCTTACTACGAAAGGGTCATAGCAATTATTTTGATATTTTGCTGTATCTGATCATTTCACCTCCAATTTCCATTTAAAATTGTAGGCAGCTAATGAAACAAAATCAGGATTTCCCTCTGAATATATGAGCCATATTGAAATAGGAGGGCTAGCCCACAAATGTCTTATCAGAAATTATGTTATGCCTGTAATCCCAGTACTTGGGAGGCTGAGACAGGAGGATCGCAGGTTTAAGGCCAGCCTGGGCAACTCAAAGAGACTCTGTCTCAAAATAAACAATAAAAGGGGTTAAGGGAATAGCTCAGAGGTAGAACCACCCCTGGGTTCAATCCCCAGTACCACATATATAGAGAAATTACAGTATCAAATCCTTTTAGTTACTAAGATTTGAGGCCTATGAACAAAAACTATCAGGCAGGGCATGGTAATTCCAGTACTTGGGGGACTGAGATAAGAGGATCACTGGTTAGAAGCTAGCCTCAGAGCCGGGCGTGGTGGCGCACGATTGTAATCCCAGCATTTGGGAGGCTGAGACTGGAGGATCCAGGTTCGAGGCCAGCCTCAGCTACTTAGTGAAGCCCTCTGCAGCTTAGTGAGACCTTGTTTCAAAATAAAGAATAAAAAATAGGGCTGGGGGTATAGCTCGAAGGTAGAATGCCCCCGAGTTCAATCCCCAGTACCGAAAAAAAAAAAAAAAAAAGAATCTAGCCTCAGCAATGTAGTGAGACACTGCCTCAAAATAAAAAAGAAAATAGGGCTGGGGGTATAGCTTGGAGGTAGGATGCCCCTCAGTTCAATCCCTAGTACTGGCAAAAAAAAAAAAAAGCAATACTACTAAAGTTCTGTTGGCCTAGTGGGTACCTATCAGATAAAAGCAGAATAACAGTTGTAAGGGAGAGGCCTGCAGGATATGAGGAAGGCTTCAACCAGAGAAATAATTAGTTTCAACACATTCATTTAGGTAGCATATTGCATACAAACAATACATCAACATCTTCTCATCTGTGCAGAACAAAGTTACTGAATAGTCAAACATACTTCAAACATTAATTGGCTCATCCTATTTACATGAAACACCCAGAAGAGGTAAATCCAGAGAGACAGAAAGTAGGTTAGTAGTTGCTAGCGGGTGGAAGAGAGAGGGGGGAAGCAGGAGTGAGTGCTAATGGGTACAAGGTTTCTTTTGGGGGTGATAGCAATATTCTAACATTTGATAGTGGTGATGGTTACACAACTCTAAATACATTACAATCCACTGAATTGTACACTTAAATGTGTCAGTGGTATATGACTTATGCTAAACAAAGTTGGGAAGAAATCATTGGCTCAATCATTTTTTTTTTTTTTTCGGTACTGGGGATTGAACTCAGGGGCATTCTACCTTCAAGCTACACCCTCAGCCCTATTTTTTCTTTATTTTGAAACAGGGTCTCACTAAGTTGCAGAGGGCCTCACTAAGTAGCTGAGGCTGGCCGCGAACCTGGATCCTCCAGTCTCCTCAGCCTCCCAAATGCTGGAATTACAAGTGTGTGCCACCACGGCCAGCTGGCTCAATAATTAAAAAAAAAACAAAACAAAACATGTTTTCTTTTAAGATGCATTGAAAGAAATGTGCACACCTCCACTGTTTATTATTTTATTTTTCTACTGAAAGAGTTTTTGAATGCCTTCAAATGTGAGTCTAAAGGGGCTTTTGTTCTTACAAGCCTCATCCGTTTTACCAGTGAATTTACTGATACCAGGTTAAGGAATTGCCTTGTGTAAGAACCAACTCAATGGGCCAATGGTCAGAAATTTCCCAACATTAAATCATCTCAGTTAAAGCATGCATGAGGGGATGTTTGCTAATTAAATACATCTGGAAAAATAAAACCAGTTCATGGCCCTGCAGTGTATTTACTAAGGATCTAAAGGAAATTGGTATGTTTCCTTTCTGACTTGAAGGAAACTTCCTTTTTAATGTAAAACTAAAAACTAAAACCAAGGATACTGTCAGAACCAGTGAAGTATAACAAATTAACATAAATTGGCAATTGAAGTGTAGAACCCATAATTGTCCAAGACACAAAGTATTTCCTTGAGAACAGGCCTCTGGCCTGGACATTTGCTCCATGAGAATTGCATCTACCTTCCACACCTATTAAAAAAATAAAGCCCATCCCCAGTTAAGTCCATAGTATTGTGGAAGCCATTGTGAAGAAGATCCCCATGTGGTAGTTCTACTCTCAAATTCAACATACCAATCTAGTTGACCTGCATTCAAAAACCAGGGAAAACTTTGTCAGCAAAATGAATTAATGCTTTCCTCAATTCTGCACTTCTGTGGAATTGCAACATCTTTGGCCACAACCACTGCCAAAGCAGCTGCAGGCAAGCTGACTTCTGTATTTTTGTGTATGAACCTCATTTAAAAGGAAGCCTTCATGGAGCCTGGTGGTGCACACCTGTAATCCTAGTTCTTGGGAGGCTGAGACAGAAGGATTTCAAATTCAAGATCAGCCTCAGCAATTTAGTCATTCCCTCAGCAACTTAGAAAGATCCTTCAAAATAAAAAATAAAAAGGGCTGGGGGTATAGTTTGGAAGTAGAATGCCCCTGGGTTCAATCCCCAGTACAAAAAAAAGTAAGCCTTGAGTTATGTGACTACCATATACAGGCATTAGAAGGAATAGGAGAAGCTACAGGCAACTCAGTTCTGTCCTTTCTAGAAGGATCTTATCCTAGACCTAGTCAAACTTTTGGGGGGAAGAAATGCTCCTGTTGGAAGAGGGGGGCTTACTTTTCTGTTGATTGATTGATTTTTTTTGGTGTTAGGGATTGAACCCAGAGGCATTCTATCTCTGAGGTACAAACCCAGCCCTTCTTTCTTTTATTTTGAAGCAGGGTCTAAGTTACTGAGGCTGGCCTCTATCCTGTTTTAGCCTCCCAAGTACTAGAATTACAAATGTGAGCCAAGGAGCCTGGCTACTTTTCTAATTTAATCACACCAATTAAAAAATATATATTTGAGAAGCCAGGTGTGGTGGCACATACCTGTAATCCCATTATTTACATTATTTGGGAGTCTGAGACAGGAGAATCACAGGTTGGAGGCCATCCTCAGCAATGTAGTGAGACTAAGCAACCTAGTGAGATCTTGTTGCAAAACAAAAATTAAAAAGGGCTGGTAGAAAGCCTCTGGATTCAATACCCAGCAACCCCCCCCACACACACAATTCTTTGAGCTTCCTTTTAAATGCAAAATAACATGCCCTCCTTACCATGCCTGGCCAAAATTTTAATCAGTGCAAAATTAGCTGGGACTGGCGGGGGTGTGGTCATGCAGGACTGGGAAAAAGAAACAGGAGGATCACAGGTTCCAGTTCAACCTCAGCAACTTAGTGAGACCCTGTTTCAAAATACAGATAGGCAAGTAAGTAGACAAGTAGACAGATGGATAGATAGGGCTGGGGATGTAGCTCGGAAGTAAGAATGCCCCTGCCCCTGAGTTTAATCCTCAGTCAAAAAAAAAAAAAAAGATTACCCTCACGGCCCCCCTCCACATTTAAAGAGCAGGGGTAGTGGGAAAGGGGGTAACAGCCAGGGGCCATGGGGCACCAGCTAGCAATTGCCAAGCCCTCACCATTAGCCCACAAAGGTTAAACCTACTGACTTCCTCATTAGGAATGCTTCATAGGGGCTCTCCCCAGTCTTTGTGGCGCTTGTGGCTCGAACTGTCTGTCACTAGAGAAGGATAAAGAAACAGGGAAAACCCTTTCCCAAGCACAGCGCTCAGACATTTCCAGGAATACCGCGGAATTCGGTTCCTTTCCAAGGCACTCTTTCCGAGTTTCCCTCCCAACAGAGTCCCCAGTTTAGCGACATGTTGCTGACGGCAGCATTTTGGGGGTGTTAGGAAGTGCCAAAGAGAATCCCACAGCCGCCTAGCACCCGCGCCTCGGGCCAGCTTGGAGATTTTCACTCTCCTGAACTGAGACTTTCACCTCTGCTAGTGGTCTCCTCAATTGTATGGGAACCCGTTTCACACCATCTCCACCTGTGCCCGGGGCCGCATTTACACAGCTGGAAAGGGGACAAAGAACATTCAGCCTCTGTCCCCCTGCCCGCCCCTCCCACTTTTCTGGTTTCAAGGACCAGGGTTCCTAAACGACTCGCGGAAGACCCTGGATTTGGGGAAACAAGTATTGGTTTCATGTGAGGTTGAGAATAGGACGATGGCCGAGGGCAAGACTGGACTCGAGCTGAGAGCTCTGAGCGACAGGGAGATCGTCCCGGGAAAAGGGCAAGAAGCTACTCTCTACCAACCCCTTGAAATAAAATCGGAGCCTGCAGCCCGGAACGCGCCGTCTAGGCTCTCTGCACCCCCTTCGAGACGCCCAGCTCTCTAGCTCCGGCGCGTCGCACGCCCCGGGGTGCAGCCTGGGTGCAGCCAGAGTGGGGCCGCCTCGGGGAAAGGGCAGGGAGACGCACCTGGGCGTTGCAGACACCTGCGCCCCGCCCCTCCCACCTGCAGCCTCCATCCCCCTCCCCCCCAGATCTCCAGCCCGAAACGGAGGTAGCGGAGGAAGGGCCACCTGAGTGGGGGGGTAGGGCGGGACCCTCGGCGGGGCGCACCCCTCCCCGGGAGGGGGCGCGAGGCCGTGGCCGTGGCGCCGGGCCAGCACGCTCGCTTACCCATGGCTGGAGACCGGCGGGAGGGGCGCGGGCGTTTGGGCTCCCCGGGGACGGGCAGGGCCGGTGGCACAAGTTTGCAGGTCTGGCGGGCACGTGCGCGGGCCGGGCTCCGGGCTGGCTGCGCTGGGCTGCGCTGGGCTGGCCGCTGGCTGCCTGGATCCTGGCCGGGGTGGGAGCGTGGCGCGGCTCCGCCTGCACTGGGGGCCGGCCGCGCCGAGAGGGGCCCTGACGTCAGTGCCGGGGGCTTTGTGAGCCGGGAGCGAGGACCGGATTGGGGGCAGCGAGCGCGCCAGGCTTCGGGCAAAGCCCGCAGCTTTCTCTGGGACCCCCGAGGGGACGCCCCAACCTGAAGGGCCCCGGGGGGGGGGTTGAGGGAGAAAGGGGAGCCAGATTCTAGAATCCTGGGGACACCGGTTCGCGTCCTAGATGAAAACTATCAGAACTGGAGGAGCTTTGAGGTCTCAGCCACTACCCATTGTACAGATAAAAAAACTGAGGCCAGGGACATGGAGCCAAGGACACGCAGTTTTTGGCAACGCTGTCTTAATCCGAAGGGCTCGGATCCTTTTGTTCCAATATAAGCCGCGGGTGCGGGTCTCAACCCTGACAGAAAATTAGAATCTGCCGACTGCATCTGGTCTCTGCGGGTGGGACCCAGGCCTCACACTTGTAAATCTCCCAGGTGATTCTACTGTGCATCCGGGAAGCAAACCACTGACTGAAGTTACTTGTGGATAACCAATGACTTAGAAAGGCACAGGTAGCACCCTCCAATCTGGGTGGGGCCGGATTCCACGGCGGTCCTCCGCAGTCCACTTGATCTCTGGAAGCCCACCCCTGGAAGGCTCTTTGAGACTCTGCGGAGGACAGCTCCAGTCAACGGCTGCGCAGGCTTCACACTTGAGCCTTTAAGTGAATTAGTGGTTTAACGGTGTCTGGGGCTTACATTTCTTCTGTCTCCTTAGAGAAGAATTTTCCTGTCTTCAGAGGTATTAGAAAAAGCCGTGAGACCCTTGCAGTTTTCCTTGGGCTAATGCTTTCTGTGACATTTCTGAGCCCGATGTTTGCCCCTGATGTTTTATGTTGTGTTCATTTATTGTTTGGGAAATACATCGTGATACTTGAACAGAGGGTTACATAAACAGTAACAATAGATAGTACATTTAAGGGACATTTAAGCCAGAATAGAGAGGCTTTGGTGCTGAGAACGGGAGGAGGAAGCAAACATTTCATCTATTGAAATTGATTGGATTAGGAAAGATTTTATCAAGGCAGAGCTCTAGAAAGCCTAATAATATTTTACATAAAAGGACAGCGATTTGTGCTAGGCGGATCACAGGCTCATTTTCACAATCCCACGGGAATAATGATTCCTAACCAATCTTCATGCAGTACTAAAACAGCAGGGAACTCAGAGTTTTCCTTTTTGGTCCTCCTGTTACAGGAAAGTAATCCATTTGAACATTTCCTGAGTGTACACATATGTAGGACTCCAACTGCAGACGACAATAACTGAGGCTGTCTGCAAAAGACAGAAAGACAAAGGTGGTCTGGTTGGGGGAATGGGGGAGTTCATGCTAAGTCCTGATTAAGGGAAGAGCAGTTAAGTGGGTCCCTGCATTTTAGGAGGTTCCTAGGAAACAGTGAAAACAACAGAATGAGATTTGGGCATGAAAATCTGAAGTAGTATTTTGGCAAGATATTACTTCAGCGAGCCACCCAGGGACCAAGAACTAGGTTTTGTGAAAGTAAACCCGTTGGTCAGCTTTCTGTCATTCCCTAGAAGTCTTGGATTTTTTTTTTCAAACCAAAGAAAAGAATGAGCAGCTGTCCAAATATTGGAGCTAGTTACAATGGGATGCTGTGATAAAGAAAAAACACCAAGTTATAACAATGGTGTACACAATGTCAAAGGAAATCCACATTTTAATAAAAAAAAAAAGTTCCTTGCTTTGGATCCTGGATTGATTTCAACAAGTAATTGTCCCTAAAACCCTTGAGAAAAACAACACAGCAGTTGGGAAATTAACAAAGGCTACTGACAGGGTGCAGAAGATTGGCTAAAAAGCACATTTGATCTCATTATTAAAGAAATGCTACCTTAAAATATTAATAATGAGCCAATACTTGGGAGGCTGAGACAGGAGGATCACAGATTTGAGGCCAGTTTCAGCAACTCAGCAAGACCCTAATTCAAAATAAAAAGTAAAATAGGGCTGGTGATGTCCCTCAGAGGTAGAATGCCTCTGAGTTCAACTTCTAGTGGCAACAATAATCATAATAATAATTTTCTCATATTAAGTAATCAAAGTCTTTACACATTAAAGCAAGATACACCGCAGGTGGGTGAGTAAATTGGTCAAGCTTTTCTGGAAAGCCATTTGGCAGTAATGTACCAAGAGACTTAAAAATATTCATAACCTCTGACCCAGTAATCCTTCTTCTAGGAAATAATTCTTCTAGGATTCATTCCTAAGTAAATAACAACTATTAAAGTCAAAATTAATGTGAAAGGATGTTTAGCAGAGGATGAGAAAACATAGCAAACAAAGCAACAAAACCCAAACAAGAAAGCAACAGTTGCTCCATTGAAGGAAAATAGTTCCATAAAGTTTGTGTTAAGCCATCTCAGTGGCAGTAGCTCAAGGGCAAGTGATTTTTGCAATGTCTGAAAACAATTTCTTTACTTATTTATTTGCAGTACTGGGGATTGAACCCAGGGCTTCACACATGCTTAGGCTGTCGTATGCTTAGGCCGATGATGCACAGAGCAATGATCTGTCCTCCCAAACAGGGGTTATCTGACCCCCAGTGTCAATGTTGCACAGGCTGAGAAACCCTAATCTATATGATTAGATATCATGGAGCCTTGTTTGCAAATAATTATGTGGGAAAGTGCCCATATTTGTTTTTTTTTGTAAAGCCAAATATACATTATAATCCTAGTTGTATGGTTATATAAACATATGTATTGAACATGACTGAAAGAAAATACACTGTGATAGAGATTATTATTTTTTCAATGAACATATTTCCCCTCTCTGGCTACACAGCCAGAATACATTACCCAGACTCCCAGATGGTGTGTGTGTAAGAGACTAAATGAGTGAGCTCTTTTTCCTTCTCTCTCTTTCTTTCTCTCTCTCTCTCCCTCCCTTCCTTCCTTCCTCTTCTCTCTCTCCCTTCCTTCCTCTTCTCTCTCCTTCCCTCCTTCCTTCCCTCCCTCCCTCCCTCCCTCCCTTCCTTCCTTCCTTCCTTCCTTCCTTCCTTCCTTCCTTCCTTCATCTATGTCTGTGCAGTATTGGGGATTGAACCCAGGGACATTCTAGCTCTGAGCTACACCCTCAGCCCTCCCTATCTTATTTTTTATTTTAAAACAGATTCTCACTAAGTTGCTGAGGGCCTCCACAAGTTGCTGAGGTTGGCCTTGAACTAGCAATCTTCCTGTCTCAGCCTCCTAAGTACTGGGATTATAGGTGTGCACCACTGTGAGTTCTAGAATTATGAAATCAGAAATGTCTACTACTTCTTGGCCTTATTCATAAAACTTCCAACACACATGCTTCTACATAATTTTCCCTTCTCCCACTCCCAGTTAGAAAGAAATGTTGACACCCAGGGTGCTTTCGGGCTAGCTGTGCTGAAGGTGCAATGGCCTCAGTTGGCCTGGGTCACTGGATGACTTTGTGGAGTAGAGGTTCCCTCCTCATATACCAACAACCTGGAACTGACTTGGACACATCTGTGACCCAGAAACACATTACTGATGTGTAATGGAGGCTTACTTGTTAGAGCAGTGACCCTACTACTCTTACTAATATAACAGTATGCCAACTTAAGCCAAGATATTAACAAGGTTTATATCTGAGATATGAGATTAGTGGAGGTTTTTTTTTTTTTTTTTTTGCGGTACTGGGATTGAACTCAGGGGGTTCTACCTCTGAGCTACACCCCCAGCCCTATTTTTTATTCTTTATTTTGAAACCGGGTCTCGCTAAGTTGTAGAGTGCCTTACTAGGCAGCTAAGGCTGGCCTCGAACCCAGATCCTCCAGTCTCAGCCTCCCGAATGCTGGGATTACAAGCGTGCGTCACCACGCCTGGCTTAGTGGAGCTTTTTTTGTTTTATTTTTATACCCTTTTGTGTTTTCCCAGATTCCTATAATGAACAAGAATTAATGAATTTATTTTGAAGTGCTGGGGATTGGAAGAATTACTTTTAAAATCAGGAAGAAATATATGGAATATATGGAATATATGGTTATACCTTACTCCATAGTAGAGATAGTCTCCTAATAATTGGATGTGATTTTTTTTTTGAGATAGGGTCTTGTTATGTTGCCCAGGCTGGTCTTGAACACCTGGGCTCAAGTAATCCTGCTGCCTCATTTTCCTTAGTAGCTAGGACTACAGGCATGCACCCATCACACCCAGCTTAATTTTGAACTAAAAATAAAAATCATATTTCCAACTGATTTTTAAAATTTGACTGAGATTTAACTCAACCTCAATCCCTCAGCTAGGAGTAGAGAATAATTATAAATCATAAAGATGCATTTGTCTGTTTCAATGTCTTGCTTCTAGCTATGTTGAAGTATAATTGATAAATAAAAATTGTGTAGATTTACCATGTGTAACATGTTTTGATATGTGTATACATTG
The DNA here is from genome assembly GCA_004027655.1 of Graphiurus murinus. NCBI lineage: Eukaryota > Metazoa > Chordata > Mammalia > Rodentia > Gliridae > Graphiurus > Graphiurus murinus. Next base: position 65,822 of record PVLC010003088.1, read on the forward strand.
TGAAATGATTACCACAATGCGCCACCTCACCTAGTTATCTTTTTGCCTGTATTGGTGAATGCATTAAAATTCTTGTAGTGATTTTCAAGTATAAAATACCATATTAAGCTGGGCATGGTGACACACGCTTATAATCCCAGTACTTGGGAGGCTGAGACAGGAGGATTGCATGTTCAAGACCAGCTTCAGCAAGTAGTGAGACTCTCATAAATCTAGCAAGACCTTATTTCCAAATAAGAAATAAAATTGGACTGGGGGTATAGCTCGAAGATAGAATGTCTCTGGGTTCAATCCCCAATACCACAAAATAAATAAATAAATACATATATACATACATACATATATACATATATTAAATACTAAAATAACAATAGTCTTTGGGGGGCATTTAATCACATGTGTAGGCCTTATTATTTCCTGTTTCAGAAGCACTCAAGGGTCTTATCTCTAACACAATCTCTGTATAGAAACCTGGCTGATGTTTGGTTGGTGTGTGTGTGTGTGTGTGTGTGTGTGTGTGTGTGTGTGTGTATGTGTGTGTGTGTGTGTGTGTGTGTGTGTCTGGTACTGGAGATTGAACCCAGGGGTATTCTACCTCTTAGCTACACCCCAGCCTTATTTTATTTTGAAACAAGGTTTTGCTAAGTTGCTGAGGCTGGCTGCGAACCTGCGATCTTCCTGTCTCAGCCTCCCAGGTACTGGGATTACAGGCATACACCACCGTGCCTGGCTTGGTGTTTGATTCTTAATAATCCCCCTGCCTCTTGCTTACTCTAGTCATTTACTGAAAATGTCAGACACAATTTTTATCTTTGATATCCTTCTCTCATCTCTCAAAAAGATGGCTGCCTTCTCCAACTAGTAGGAAACCCATGAACTGGTTTTCCAATTTTGGTCACCTATAGGCAAGAGAAAAAAATAACTTAGCTCTGTTTTTACAACTAGATGAAAATTGTTAGCAAATCTTGACAGCATAAAATATAGCTGCTGGGTGTGGTGGTCCATGCCTGTGATCCCAGTACTTGGAAGGCTGAGACAAGAGGATCACAGGTTTGAGGCCAACCTCAGCAAATTAGCAGAGACTCTCAGCAACCTAGTGACACCCTGTTTCAAAATAAAAAATGAAAAGCACTGGGGGTGTAGCTTGGAGGTAGAATCTCCCTGGTTTCAATCCCCAGTACACCCCTCCCATGCACACACACATAGTATGGGTGACACCAAGTGGGATGAGGTAGACTATGAGTGAAAACAGCCTCACAGGTCAGTGGTTGCGAGGGATGGGGGTAGATGGATGAATAGGCAGAACCCAGAGGATTTTAAAGGCAGTGAAAGTGTTCTGTGCGATCCTTCAATGGTAGATACATGTCACTATACATTTGTCAAAATCCACAGAATGGACAACAGGAGTGAACCTTACTATACACTAAGGAGTCTGGATAATAATGATGTGTCAGTATGGGTTCACAGATGGTAACAAACGGAAACTTCTGGTGCAGAAGGGTGATAGTGGGGGAGGCAGTGTGTGGGAGCTGAGGGTGTATGGGAACTGTGTACTCTGCTCACTTTTGCCTTAGACCTAAAATTACTCTGAGAAAAATGAAGTGCATTCATAATTTTTTTAAAGCAGCAACATAGCAGGGTGTGGTGGTGCATGCCTGTAATCCCAATTTTGGAGCTTGAGATAGGAGGATCACAGGTTGAAGGAAAGCTTCAGCAATGTAGCGAGACTCTCAGCAACTTAATGAGACCCTGTTTCAAAATAAAAATAAAAAGGGCTGGGAGTGTAGCTCAGAGGTAGAACACCCCTGGGTTCAATCTCCAGTACTACAAACAAAACAAAACAAAAGCTGTACCAGTAATGTCTTCAGACTCTCAAATGGGCATCAGAAGATACTATCAACATTTGATGGAAAAAGAAACAGGGATATGGGTAATGTAAGTGACATAAATCCTCATATTTCATGTCTAGGTGCCAGTACATTATTGTCTAAAGGTGGTAAATCAAGAAAGAGAGGATTAAGCAGATTATCAAGACTGGAGCCATTGTTACCAACTCCATTGGACCTGATACTGTTTATGAATAAACATTTATAATGCTCCTTCTGTCCTCACGTGAAAGCCAAATGAAAGAAAAAATTGATGTAACTCCCTAACTATGAAGAAGAACAGAAAGTAATATAAAAATATTGTCTCAATGTGTTAATGCTCAGGCACAATGACTTAGAAGATGTAAAGATGTCATCAAACAAACAACCAGCCAAGCATGGTGGCACACACCTAGAATCTCAGTACTTGGGAGGCTGAGATAAGAGGATTGCACTTTCAAGGTCAACTTTAGCAACTTCGCAAGACACTCAGCAACCTAGTGAGACAAAACAAAAAATAAAATAGGCCTGGTGGTACAGCTTGGAGGTAGAATGCTTCTGGGTTCAATTCCCAGTAATGCAAAAAACAAACAAGCAATCAACCTATCCAGATGTGATGGTGCACTCCTGTAATCCCAATACTTGGGAGGCTGAGACAAGAGGATCACAGATTTGAGGCTAGCCTGGGCAACATAGTGAGATCCTCAGTGACTTAGTAAGACCCTTTTTACAATAAAAAATTAAATTAAAAGGGCTGAATGTGTTGCTCAGAGGTATAATGCCCCCGGGTTCAATTCCCAGCACCAAAAAACCCAAAACAACAAAACAAACAACCTAGTTGTAGAATCCCCATTAATTGGATTGCTCAAAGGCCCACCAATTAAGATGTACCCTTTTGGTAATTCAAATGCCAAAAAATGAGGAACAACTTGTTTAAGTTCCCAGCAAAAAAAAACAAAAACAAAAACAAAAACAAAAAACTGCTACCCTCCCTCAATTTACGTGTATTACCTCCCTGGAAGAACTTACATGTCTTAATATCAACCCAAAATATCCTGTGCTTATATGTGAAGTAGTTCTTTTTCAGGCACTGATTATTAGAAGCAGACTTTTCATTTATATGAATGTCCAGAGGACACTCAAAACTTGGGTGAGAGCCAGCCATGGTGGCTCACGCCTGTATTCCCGGTATTTGGGAGGTTGAGGCAGGAGGATTGCAGGTTCAAGGTTGGCCTCAGAAACTTAGTGAGACCTTGCTTCAAAATAAAAAATAAAATGAGGCTGGGGGTGTAGCTCAGAGGTAGAACACCCCTGGGTTCAATCCCCAGTAACAAACACACACACACACACACACACACACACACACACACACCTACAGATGGGAAATGGGGACATATCTTTATTGCACAAGACAATCCTGTACATTTGTACACTGCAGGAGGTCTGACACCCAGTTCTGGGCCCACTAAATGCCAGTGGTGTCCCCCCATCACTGTGACAACTAAAACTACTCTTGGTAATATCCAAACTGCCTCACCTCCATGAGTCTAGACTGTGGACGTCACTTCCAGAAGTATCTGAACACAAAAGTTGAAAGAGGGTACCTTGAGTGAGGCCACTGATGGAAAGGGTGGGGAGGAGACTGTTGTGTTGCATCCTAAGTCCTTCTGTCCTATGGAATTGTCACCATATATATGTGTTGCATGCATATATAAGTTTTTCTTTAAATTGAGCACTTATGCCCATTGTGTATTTATCTATTCATTCATTCATTCTTCTAAAAATATTTTTGTGGTACTGAGGGTTGAACCCAGGGGCATCCTACCTCTGAGCTATACCCCTAGCCCTATTTTTTAATTCTTTATTTTGAAACAGGGTCTCACTAAGTTGCAGAGGGTCTCACTAAGTAGCTGAGGCTGGCTGAGAACCCAGATCCTCCAGTCTCAGCCTCCCAAGTACTGGAATTACAAGTGTGCACCACCACACCTGGCATTTTTTTTAAATTTTTTTGTACTGGGGATTTAACACAGGGGCATTCTACCTCTGAGCTACACCCCTAGCTCTATTTTATTTTTTTATTTTGAAACAGGGGCTAAGTTGTGGAGAACCTCACTAAGTTGCTGAGGCTGGCTGCGAACCTGTGATCATCCTGTCTCAGCCTCACAAATACTGGGATTACAGGTGTGCACCACCATACCCAGCATAATAGTAGTATCATTATCATCATCATCATTATTATTGCAAGCACTCTCCAGGTGATCAGCTTTACCTTCTACATTGTACCACATTCCGTTTAGGGAAGGAAGACAAGAAGATCCTATTTTCTGCCTGCTGGATATTTAAGGGTTTAATTGTCCTCTGGGGTAGAAGAAAACAGGCATTTCCTGACTCTTTGATGGGTTCTTGCAGTCACCTACAGGTGACAGATGGAGGTGTTCTGGCTTTCTGTGTACCTGGCTTTCTCCTGAGCATTTCCCAGCACACTGGATAAGGACATGCAATTCCCTCTCACACTTTCCAGATCATCTTATTTAGGGCCCTTTGCTCCCGTTTCCTTTGATGAGGAATCTGGGAGTTGAAGATATTAGGTCATGCATCCTAGGTCACACACAGAGTCCATAGAAAACCTGCAGATTCAATCTGCAGCCCAGCTCTGTCTACTCTGCCATGTTCCTGTCTATAGGAAATGTTTCCAGATTGTAGGACTGCTGGTGTGGGCTTCAGGGAACACGTGCAAGGTCTCCCCAGGTGTCCATTTTGGGGCTCCCTTTCAGAATCAGTGTCCAGCTTGGCTGTGGTTTAGAGAACAGGGGAAATGGCTAAAGCCCAGAGTGTGTCTTCCATAATCGTGGACTAGACGTGGGAAAGATGCAGGCGAAATAGAAAAGGGCAGCAGCCCAGGGGGCCCCTGGCATTCAAAGCTGGCTAAAAGTGGATCCTGCCTTTAAAACACAGGTCATTTCATGCTGGCTCCTGTGAGTCACAGCAATTGACAAATGATTTTTCTTTGGTTTGTACTGAGCATTTCAATTCAGAATTCTAGCCTTTGTTCATCTCTAATGCGTGTGTGTTTTAGGGGGCACTTTATGCATGTGGGCTGTGGCTGACTTACCTGTGTGTGTGTGAATTAATTAAGTGATTAACTTATCTTGGTACTGGGGACTGAACCCAGAAGCATTCTACCTCTGAGCTACATCCTAGCCCTTAAAATTTTTTTTTTAAAAATTTTGAAACAGGATCTCCCTAAGTTGCTGAGGGTCTCACTAAAGGCTGGCCTTGGACCTGCGATCCTCCTTTTTCAGCCTCCCAAGCACTGGGATTACAAGTACACTTCCTCCACATCTCATTTGCTGACATGAATTTAGATCAGGGTTCATAGCAGTGCAGCAAGAACTCACAACCAATGCCCAAGATCGTAGCTCGTCCTTGTTCTTGCACTTAAGATTCAAACTTGAACCTAGCCATTCATTTGGACTAGTTTACAATGATTTCTCTTACTCTTCTTACACTTCCAGGTTGCCCAGAAACAATGAATTTGGTAGTGTTTTGGGGAAAAAATATTGTTCCTCTGGGCTAAAATTTTGCTATCTCCCCTCCCAAGTGATTCTTGAAAATGTGTCATAGCATCTCTCTGAGTTCAAGGGAACTTAATGACTCTTCCAGTCTACTTATCCACATTCAGGCTCTCAGCCTGAGCATCACACCCCCCACCACCGCCACCACGAAGGAAGCCCTGTCTGACCCTGCCCCCTGGATCAGATATCCCAATGGGGTTTCATTGCACCAGATACTTACCCTTCCTGGGACCTGCCACAGTTGCAATTTTACTTTGGACTCTAAATGCATAATGTATATTTTTCTCCTCTATTGGACAACCACTTTAGTTGGGGTAAAATTAAAAGGTGCCAATTAATGAATGAAACTTTTCAAGGAACCTATGAGACTTTGAACTTGTAGTTAACTAAAATCTGGAAGCATTTTATGTATGTATGTATGTATGTATGTATGTATGTATGTATGTATTTTGGTATGGGAGATTGAACTCAGAGGCATTGTACTGCTGAGCTACACCCCCAGGCCTATTTTATTTTTCATTTTGAAATAGTCTCATCAAGATAATGAGGGTCTTGTTAAGTTGCTGATGCTGGCCTTGAACTTGCGATTCTCCTGTCTCAGCCTCCCATGTACTGGGAGTACAGGCGTGTGCCACCACACCCATCTTTCTGAAAGTATTTTAAATATATATAAACTTCTCTCTTTGTGTGTGTGCAGGGGAGAGAGTATACTGGGAATTTAACCTGGGGTTGGGGGTTCTACCTCTGAGCTACACCCCTAACCCTATTTTATTTTTCATTTTTTAACAGGGTCTCACTAAGTTATTGTGCACTGGTCTGAAACGTTTGATCCTCCTGTCTCAGCCTCCCAAGTACTGGGATTGTAGGCGTGCACCACTGTACTTGGCTGAACATGAAGTTCTCTGAATTTGTGTCTGGGTCCTCCTTCCCAGGACTCTGCTCCACAATAATGATCTTTTGTCTCTCCTGTATCATTAGTATCTCCCTTTTCACCAATCATTCCCACTGGTTCATGGTGTTCCTGCCAGCCAACGTGTTGCTTTCTCGTTCCCCTTCTTAGCAACACTTCTTGGAAGAGTGGCCCATACTTCTTGCGTTTTTCTCACCTCCCACTCTCTGGAGCCCATTCCAATAAGCCTAGTGTCACCATCACGCTACAGAAGGTGCTCACCAAAGACACATATATTAGCCGAGCGTGGTGATGCACACTTGTAATCCCAGTACTTGGGAGGCTGAGACAGGAGGATCGTAGGTTCCTGGCCAGCCTCAGCTACTTAGTGAGAACCTCTACAATGTAGCGAGACCCTGTTTCCAAATAAAGAATAAAAAATAGGGCTGGGGGTGTAGCTCAGAGGTAGAATGCCCCTGGGTTCAATCCCCAGTACTGGGGGTGGGGGGAAGCACATATGTTTGCCATGTGACATGATAGACATTGCACACCTTTGTTCTTCTAGAAACATGTTCTTATCTTGGCTTTCTTGAACCCTCACCTTCCTTTCTTCCTTTTTCTTTCTTTCCACTGCTGGGGATGGAACCCAGTGCCTCACTCTTGCTAAGTAAACATGCACTCTACCACTGAGCTACACCCCCAAGCTTTATTCTATTTCTTTATTGTCCATTTCACTCATGAGTGTTCCATATGGATAGGAATCCATTTTTCCCCCTGTGGTACTGAAGACTGAACCCAGGGGCACCTACAACTGAGCAACACCACCTAACCTTTTTTATTTTCTGTTTTGAAACAGTCTGGCTAAGTTGTTGAGGGTCTTGCTAAGATGTTGAGGTTTGCCTTGAACTTGTAATCTTCTTGTATCTAACTCCCAAGTATTGGAATTACAGGTGTGTACCACCATACCAAACTAAGAACCTGTTTGATCACCACTGTAACGTCAGTGTATGGGATGTATCAGATGTTCAAGTCTTTGTTAAATGAACGAATATCTCCTTTATTTGAACTTATATACTTTTGAACACAAAGATATTTTTTGTGATGCTGGTAGTGTAACCCAGGACCTCATACATGCTAGGGAAGTGCTCTACTACTGAACTACATCCCCAGCCCAGACACAAAGATCTTTGAGATTCTTGTTCACATAAAAAAAAAATCCTGATATCTTCTATGTTCACTCTGCATCTTGATTCTTCTACCTACCACATTAGCTATTCCTTCTATTTTGGGCAAACATGCCTCCATTTCACCTACCTTGTGGATAATAATATTGATTCTTATAATCTTTCTTTCTTCAGATTGACCTCAATTCATTGACCAGCATTCTTTGAGCATGCTTGTTTTCAGCCACCTGGATAATCCTCGGTCTGTGCTGACACCCAGTACACACTTCTCTATGTTGTCCATGAGGAAATAACAACTTCTGTTGTGGAAAAAGGCCACCCTCTGTTTAGCACACACAAAGTTATTGGTTTATTCAGCTGTTCAGCTGGGAAAGGCACCTGTTAACTGGGTGGTTTCCAAAATGCAAGTGAGCAAGGCCCATTTAAACCCCTGAAAGTGGAACAGCTGTAACAATTATGCGACCCACTGCATATGTCAATGCCAGACACAGTCTCCTTGGAGAAGGAACTGGTTCTTCTGCCACATTGCAACCAAGGTCAAGGAATGCCTGCAGTGCATCAGTCTCTGCTACTCCAGTGAGGCCATGTGATATGGTTTCAGGACTATCTTCTCCTGCAAATGGCCATCTCTCTGCTTCAGCAACTCCTGAAGTCCAGATGGGAAGTTGAGCATGTTCCTATTCTCCCATCTAGAAACTACCCAAGAAAGCAGTGAAGTAGAGGATGGGGAGCGAACTGCTATGATATATATTTTCTAGTTCCCTATGATCATCTTTTTCTCTTAAAATATGTTTAAACCTTCCTGGATGTGATGGCGCACACTTGTAATCCCAGTACTGGGGAGGCTGAGACAGGAAGGTCACAGGCTTATGGACAGCCTCAAACCTCAGCAACTTAGGGAGGCCCTCATCAACTTAGTGAGACCTTTTTTTTTTTTTAATATGGCTGGGGTGGTGTGTAGCTCAGAGGTAGAAGGGCCCTGGGTTCAATTCCCAGTATCACACAAAAAAATCAAACCCTGATTTTAAATCCACCATACATTTGTCGGTACACCTAGACATCATGGAATATTTCCCTAGTGGATGAAATAGAGATGGCAGGAAAAGCGTTATCAAAACTTTGCAGGAGAAGCTAGGCGTGGTGGCGCATGCTTGTAATCCCAGCATTTAGGAGGCTGAGACTGGGGGATCCGGAGGATCTGGTTTGCGGCCAGCCTCAGCTACCTAGTGAAGCACTCCATAACTTAATGAGACTCTGTTTCAAAGTAAAGAATAAAAATAGGGCTGGGGGTGTAGCTCGGAGGTAGTATTCCCCTGAGTTCAATCCCCAGTACCGCAAAACAAACAAACAAACAAAAACTTTGCAGAACAGAGTATTGAGACTCAGGGCAGTATGGTGCTTTAACCATGGTGCTAAGACTCATAGATGATTGGAACTGAAACTTGCTGACTGGAGTCATAAAGGTTCCTCAGTGACTTCCCGTCCCATCTATCCATAATGGCATCCACTTAGAAGTGTGAAGCTGGGGGTGTAGCTCCATGGCAGAGTGTGCACTTAGCATGCACAAGGTTCCGGGTTCCATCCACAGCACCGATAGAAGGAAGAAGGAAGGAAGGAAGGAAAGAAGGAAGGAAGGGAGGGAGGGAGGGAGGGAGGGAGGAAGGAAGAGCTGGGTGCAGTTGTGCACTTCTCTAACCCCAGTATGTGAGTGGCTGAGACAAGGAGATCACAGGTTCAAGGCCTGTGGGCAGCAACTTAGAGAGACCCTGTCTCAAATTTTTTTTTTCTTGAAGATCTGGGGATCTAGATCAGTAGTAGAGCGTCCCTGGGTTCAATCCCTAGTACCCCCCCCACACACACACATACAGAAAAAAAAAAAAGAATGACAGAAAAGGAAGGTCGAAGCTAACTAGGCCACCTGCTGTTTTCTTTGGGGTCGTTGCCTTCTCCCTTTGAACCTGTTTCCTTTTGAGGTGCACAGAGCACCACTGGCCCATGGTTCCTTGTGGAAGTGTGAGGAGGTTCACCAGAGAGTGTTTGAGAACACATGGTTCAGGTAAGGCTCAGCTACCAGGCTTACTCTTTTTGCTGTTATTTCCATGACATGTCAAATCAATGGCTCACTCCCTTTATTCAAGATGTAGACTCTTGCTTCGATCCAATCTCCAGATACATTTCCTATTTCTTATTGTCCAAAAGGGTTTGGGATCATGTCTGCAAAGAATCCAGTTCTGTAAGTGACAGGCTTGAAATCTTAAATTCGGGTTAAAGGAATAAGAAATTTTCTTTGTGAATTCAGCCTGATATATCAAAATCCCACAGACTGGGTAGCTTATAAAAAACAGAAATGAGTAACCTTGATGTACATTATACTTGAGAGGGAGGGAGGGAGGGCGAGGGAGCGGGGTGGGAATTTGGGGAAGGGGTCAAATGAGAAATGTGGGCACATATGTCATTATCAATTTGTACCTAACAAAGATGTATGCTTACAATGCACGAATAAAAAAAAAAAAAAACAGAAATGAAGCCAGGCATGGTGGCACATGCCTGTAATCCCACTAGCTGGGAGGCTGAGACAGGAGGTTTGAAGTCAGCCTCAGCAACTTAGAGAGGCTCACATCAACATAGCAAGACCCTGTTTCCAAATAAAAAAATAAAATAAGGCTGGGGTGTAGCTCAGAGGTAGAATGCCCCTGGGTTCAATCTCTAGCACCACAAAAAAACAAACAAAAACAAAAACAACAGAAACGTATTAACCACATGCTGGGGCCTTGGGAAGCCCACAATCAAAGCATTAACAATATCTGCTGAGAGCTTGCTTCCTGGTTCATAGGCAGTCATCCTCTCTTCATGTCTTTGCACAGTAGTGATTGCTAGGGGTCTCTATGGGGTCCCGTTTAGAAGAACAGGAATCCTACTCATGAGGGCTCAACCCTCATGCCCAGTCACCTTCCAAAGGCCTCCTGATACCACCGCCTTGGGGGTTGGGATTTCAACATGAATTTGGTGGGCACACACGTTCAGAACACAGCAGAGGTCTTCCTTCCCAGGCTGCCTGGAGACCAACTGAAGTCCCACTGGACTCTTCTTCCTGTTCTCCTATGTCTTCCCTTCCTCAGGAAATGCTTTCTCAATGAATGAATGAATGAATGAATGGAGTTAATGAAGAGCAGATAGACCTGGGATCAAACCACACCTCAGGCCCTATTAGCTGAGCTTTAGTTTCTCTACTAGTAAGATGCAGGACTGATATGAAGATTTAAATAATAACTACTGGGTATTTTTCTCTTTCTTATATATTCTCTTTCCTATATTACCTAGGTCTCCCTTTGCATTTTTTCTTTCTTTCTATATTTACTCCTTGTCAAAGATAGAAGCTAACTATAAGGCAGATAGTTCTGCCTTCTGTCTGTCATCTGATCTGCCCCCGACCCTACTTCTCTCTATTCTTTCCCCTCCTTTGTCTAGTCATAAGTTTAAAAATATCCTTTGTGTTTTATGGGTCACAAATAAAAGCATAACACATGCAAGGATAAAATAGTAGCCCACCGGTCAACCTACCTAATGTCTTTTTTTTAAAAAAATAAGGCAATCAAAATTCCTAATTCCCATTCTAAAAACTGTTACATTTCTTTTGATTTCTTAAAATGCAATTGAATTTGAGATAAAGAATCAAAAGCCTATATTAGAATTACATTGAAGTAGCTTTCTATATCCAAACAGGTCATATTTGGGGAGCAGTTTCCCAATATGTAAAATGAATAATGATTGCTTTAGAATAATCATAATTACATCCCCGAAAGGAAATTTTATCTCAGTTAATTTTTTTCCTTTGTACCGTCAAATGATTGATTCTAAAGCAATTATAAAGCACAGCATTATTTTTCGCCACCGACTAGCAGGCCTATTCTTCTTCCCATCTCCCGAGTGTCTTGCTGCCATGCATGCATTTCAAAACAGTGGTTTTGTGATTTCAACTTATCACACAAAATGTCATTTAGGAAGCAGATTTGCTAATCGACCTTTGAGAGGGTACATCTTTGTACCACAGCAAAGGGCCTGGAAAAAATACGTAGGAGTATGGCTATGGAAGCTTAATCCTCCCTCTGCGTTTGGTTTCTGCTAAGGAGTTTTGTGTGGGTGGTGAGAACAGATTGACATCTTAGAAAACCCAGCTCCTTTTCCTCCGTGGGAGAGATGCCCCTTGGCAGCAGCTGAGCACAGGGTTTCTGAGCCTCCCTTCTGGAGGGCTTGGTGGCTTGGGCCTGCCCTCAGCGCCAGGTCCATGGAGAAATGTTCTCCTACCTCTTCTTAATGCCTATGAATCTCATGCTCATGTACATGAAGGGAGGAAGAGACAGGAAGGAGGTGTGGGGAGGGAAACCGAGCAAGTGATGTTGTACACATGTATGGAGGTATCACTATAAGGTACAATTATGATGCACCAATAAAAATAATAATAACTTTAAAAATAATCCTAGCAAGAAAGGCAAGTGGCCAAGGTAGGTGGGCTTTTGGTGCTTCTTTAAAATATGCTCAGCTAGGAGGTGAGTTTGGTGATTCGGCTAAGAGGCAGGTTTTGAAGTCAGGCAGAGCAGGGTTCAGATTTGGCCCCTGACTGCAGTAAAGCTGTGGGGCTTTGCACGGCTTGAACCTGTCTGAGCACCGTTTTTCCCTGTAGAATGGGAGAATAATCGCACTCCTTTGAAGGTGTAGTAGGAAGATGAATGAGTTAATGCATTAAAAGGGTGTAGTGCTGCATCCCAAGTTCCTGAGTAGCCAGGGCCACGCAGGAAGGATGAGTGGATGAGTGTAAGTGAATCCTATCTCGTTTTCCCTCCCTCCTTTTTTTGGGTACTGGGGATTGAACTTGGAGGCATTCTACCTCCAAGCAATATCAAAAGACCTTTTTACTTTTTTGTTTTGAAACAGGATCTCACTAAGTTGCTGAGACTGGCCTGTCTCAGCCTCCCAAGTACTGGGATTACAGGAATGCACCATTGTACCTGGCTCATCTTCACTCCTAATGTGTGTGTGTGTGTGTGTGTGTGTGTGTGTGTGTGTGTGTGTGTGTTTCTCAAGGACACCTTCCAATGGGAGATTTACTTCTAAACATTCACTTTATATACATAGATGGGTTAAGATATATATATTAATATTTCTGCACATGTACTTATACAAATAGTGACATCTCTCCTGTACGGATAGTATTCATTGATGTTTTTCTTTGGTGTCTCACTTCATTCAGGTTTTACTTTGTGTGTGTGTGTGTGTGTGTGTGTATTAATAGAGATTGAACCCAGGAGCATTTTACTTCCAAGCTACACCCACAGCCCTTTTTATTTTTTTAATTTTGAAACAGGGTCTCTCTAAGTTGTTGGGAGTCTTGCTAAATTGCTGAGGCTGATCCTCCTATCTCAGCCTCCCAAGTACTGGGATTACAGGTGTATGCTGCCACAACTGGTTTCATTAAACTTTTATCGCAAGAAAAAGCATTTCCTCCATGGAGCAGGGCTCTAAAGTCAGCATTAATGTCAGTCTTCTTTGGAGAGCTCATTCTCCCTAGCTCCTTGCTGCAGGTGCTGGAGCAGATATGTCCACAGGTGTAGAAAGGGGACGCTGAGGTGTGGGGAACCCGGTGTCATGGCATAGCATACTTGCTTTGACAGAAGCCACCGTGTGCTGAAACCCCATTCTCCCACCCCACAGTGTCCTTGGCTCGGACCCATAGCAGTTGCCTGCCTTGCTGTTCTCACTTACTCATGATCACTGACTGTTCTCAAGCTGTCTTTTTCTGATTTCCTTTTTCTTATTCCTCTACCTCCTCTTTTTATTTTTTATTTTTTGGCTTCCATTTTCTTCTCAAACTCCCATCAGTCCCAGTTTTCCAGTTTTCCTTTGAGTATGTGTGCAGTGCTGGGGATTAAACGCAGGGGGTTCTACATCTGAGCTACACCCCCAGCCCTATTTTATTTTTTATTTTGAAACAGGGTCTTGCTAAGTTACCAGGCACTGGCCTTGAACCTGTGATCCTCCTGCCTCAGCCAGTTTTTCTTTTCTATGCTGTCGTTCATGTTGACTGTGTTCAGTTGACATTACAGAGGTGGCTGGGCATCCTTCAAGGGCTCTTTCCTTGAGCCAAAGGGTAGCACCATGCTGCCTGGGGCCTCTTTGCCTGACCCTTTCTGCTTTGGGTAGGATGAGTCCAAGTGGAGTAGTGTGTCTATTGGTTCCAAAGAGCAGTGGTCCATGCTCTTGGTAAATGTGTGCTATGCGTTCACTGAGGTCGCCTGGCAATCTATCTGATGGTCATTTAGGGTAACCAATTCAGAAGCACCATGAGTAAGCCCTTCATACTATGAATCCATATGAGGGGGCCTTAAAGTCTCTCCCTGCTACTGGCCTGCCAGACAGCAAGGTATGTCTGTGCTTAGAGCTTCTTGAGCTAAGTTTCATATCCCTGCATGTGACCAACAGCCAATTGGTAAAATTAGTTGGGGACGCTTACAACAGGCAGTCACTTGACTTCCTAAATCAAAGTTATCAGCTGCAGAAGCTGGATTTTAACAAGTTTCTCGGGCCACTGCTCCTCAGAGTGTGGACTTGAACTAACAGCTTCAGTATCACATGGGAGATTGTTAGAAATGCATGGTCTCAGCCGGGCGTGGTGGCGCACGCTTGTAATCCCAGCATTCGGGAGGCTGAGACCGGAGGATCCAGGTTCGCGGCCAGCCTCAGCTACCTAGAGAGGCACTCCGCAACTTAGTGAGACTTGGTTTCAAAATAAAGAATAAAAAATACGGCTGGGGGTATAGCTCGGAGGTAGAATGCCCCTGGGTTCAATCCCCAGTACCATAAAAAATAAAATAAAAAAAAGAAATGCATGGTCTCAGCTTCAGCTGGGACCTCCTGAATCAGAGGCTCTGGAGGTGGGTTTGCATGCATGCTAGTGCAAGCTAATGCTCGGATAAGGTAATGTGGTAAGTTTCCTATGGCTACTATTACCACAACTTTTTAGCCAGACCCTCAGCAACTTACTAAGACTCTGTTACAAAATAAAAAGGGTTGAGGGTGTAGCTTGGATGTACAATGCCCCTAGGTTCAACCCCCAATATGAATAAATAAATACATAGATAATGAAATGGGTGGAATTCTACCCCCCCCAAAGATTCTATGCCCCCTAACTCCTGAACCCATACATGTATAAGCTATTATTTCCATGAGTGTGTTCAATGGCACAGATGGGAAGTCTGATCCAACATGAGCCCTGAAAGTCAGAGAATTCTCAGGCTGGTGGGAGGAGAGGAAGGTGGAAAGGAAAGTCAGAGGGGTTGGAAGCCTGAGAAGGACTCGCCTCACCAGTGCTGGCTTGATGAAGGGACCACACGAGAATGAAGGTAGGCTGTCTTATAGAATGGAAAAAGAGGCTCCCGGCCAATACCAATGAGGAATGCGGGCCTCAGTCCTACAACCATGAGGAACTGAATTCTGCCAACAACCTAAATGAGCTTGGAAGCATAATTTCCCTCAGAGCCTCCAGAGAGGAATGTCAGCCTGCCAACATTTTGATTTCAGCCTGGCAATACTCTGAACCAAGAATACAGCCATGCCACCCCTGGCCTCCAGACCTCCAGAAACTATGAGGTGACATAGTTGCATTGCTTTAAGCCACTAAGTTTGTGGCAATGTATTGCATAGCAATAGCTAATCAATACAGTGTGCTTCCCTGTATTTACATAAATAACCTCTTCCAACCTCTCTGACCCTCTATGGTGGATAATTTGGGCTATGGGTAACTTTGGGTGACAGTCAAACTATTAATAGAAATAAGAAAACCGCTCAATAAGAGGCAAGTAAGCAATGGCCGTATAGACCGCTGTGACAGATTCATTATCTCAAAAGGGAAGACTAGAAAAATTAGTCACTGTAGCTGTACCCACCCTCAGACCCAGGCAAGCACTAACATACTTCCTGCTTCTATAGATTTGCCTAGCCTGGCCATTTCATCCAAATGTACTCATGCAAAATGTGGTCCAACTTTGTCTGACTTCTTTCGTTTAGCATGATGCTTTCAACGCTTATCCATGTTCCACAGTGTCAGTACTCCATTCTTTTGATGGTCGAATAATTCTCCATTGCATGGATAGACATTGTTTATCCAGTCATTGGTTGATGAACACTTGGGTTGTTTCCTGTTTGGGGGTATTATAAATAATTCTGCTTTGAACATTTGTGTACAAGTTTTTGCATGGACATGTGTTTTTATTTCTCGTGGGTTTGTGCCTAGGGGTAGAAGTGCTGGGTGGTATGTTAACTCAGTATCTGACTTTTTGAGAAACTATCAACATGTTTTCCAAAGTAGCTGCACAACTTTACATTTTCACTAACAGGGTATGAAGGTCCCAATCTCTACACTTGTTGTCTATTTTTCTTATTATTGCCATCTTAAGGGGCATGGTATCTCATTGCACTTTTGGTTTGCATTTCCCTGATAGCTAATGGTATTGAATGTTCTGCTTTTTGACTGTTCATATATCTTATTTGAAGAAATATCTATTCAAATCTTTGTGTGTGTGTGTGTGTGTGTGTGTGTGTGTGTGTGTGTTACTGGGAACTTAACCCAGGGGTGTGCTACACTCAGCTATACCCCAGCCTCTTATTACATTTTTTATTCTGAAACAGTTTCATTAAGTTGTTGAGGCTGACCTCAAACCTGTAATGCTCCTGTCTCAGCATCCCAGGTATTGGGAGTATAGGCATGCACCACCATGCCTGGCTTCTTTTTTTTTGTAGTACTGGGGATTGAATACAGTGGTGTTCAACCTTCAAGCTACCCCTACGTCCCATTTGAATTTATTGTTTTGAAACAAGGTCTTGCTAGATTGCTGAAAGTCTCGCTATGTTGCTAAGGCTGTCCTTGAACCTGCGATCCTCCTGTCTCAGCCTCCCAAGTACTAGGATCACAGGCATGTGCCACAATTCCTGGATTCTATTCAAATCTTTTGCCCATTGGAAAAAACCATGGCTATTTGTCTACTTATTAATGAGTTGTAAGAGGTCCTTATGTATTCTGGGTCTAGCTTGTTATGATTTAGATCTGGAATGTCACCAAAGGCTCAAGGCTTAGACCCCAGTGCAGCAGTATTCAGAGTTGGCACTTGGAGAAGTGATCGGACCATGAGGGCTCTAAACTCATCAATGGGTTAATCTATTGATGAATTCATAGCTGAATAGACTATTGGGAAGTGGGGCCTAGTTGGAAGAGGTAAGTCACCGGGGGTTTGTCACTGAAGGGTGTATCTTGCGCCCACTTTTCTGGTTCATATTCATATTCTTTCTGTCTCTCTCTCTCTCTCTCTCTCTCCCTCCCTCCCTCCCTCCACTTCCCAGCTGCCATCAGATGAGCAGCTCTACTCCACCACGACCTTCAACCATGATATTCTGCCTCACCTCACGCCCAGAAACAAAGGAGCCTGCTGACTAAAATCTCTGCAATTGTGAGACAAAGTAATTCTTTCTTCCTCTAAGCTGATTTGTTCAGGTAGTCAACAGAAAACTGACTAACACACAGCTCCCTTATTAGATATATTTGCAAAGATTTCTCCCGTTCTGTGCGTTGTCTTCGCTGGTACACATTTTAGTCTGCATGTAAATGAAGCTATAACATTTAGAGATTTGTAGCTGGGCGTGGTGGCGCACGCTTGTAATCCCAGCATTCGGGAGGCTGAGACAGGAGGATCCGGGTTCGAGGCCAGCCTCAGCTACCTAGTGAGGCACTCCACAACTTAGTGAGACCCTGTTTCAAAATAAAGAATAAAAAATAGGGCTGGGGGTATAGCTCGGAGGTAGAATGCCCCTGAGTTCAATCCCCAGTACAGCAAAACAAACAAACAAACAAACATTTAGAGATTTGCTTTTGGTCTTTTTCCAAACCACAGTTTTCTGGTGTGTGTATATCTGTGCATACATGCATGCGTGTGTGTGTGTGTGTGTGTGTGTGTGTGTGTGTGTGTGTGTGTGTTAAATCCAGGCATTAAGCACCATTTATTGTTTATTTATTTATTTATTTTGGTGCTGAGCTACACCCCAGCCCTATTTTATTTTTTGTTTTGAAACAGGATTGTACTAGGTTGCTGGGGGTCTCACCAAGTTGCTGTGACTGGCTTCAAACCTGTGATCCTCCTGTCTCAACCTCCCAAGTACTGAGATTCCAGGCATGTGCCACCATGCCTGGCCATTAAGCATCTTTTAAAAACAGGCTCCCAGCACAGAAGCCAGACCATTTGTCTTCCTGCCTGACTCAGAGGGTCTGATCTTTCTAATGAGTGAAATTGAACCACACCATACAGGAGAGTTTTTCTCTCCTCTGTGCCCCCTGGCCTCCCAGTCTAAACATAGATCTCGGGAAATGGAAGAATGGAGGAGGGAAAGGAGATAATAAATCATTCACTAATATTAGTAGGATCATCTTGCAAATAACAGTGCAAAACCCCCAATGAGAAGATGAATCCACCAATTGAGCCTGGTGAAATCCACTACAGAATAAGGTCTTAATGGAAAAAAGGTAATAAAAATAAAATAAAAAATAACAAAGATAATAGTTTTCTTTTTTTTTTCAGGAAATGAGGGCCACATTAACAGGGAATAGAAATGTTCAACACATTTGGAAAATGGTCCTTTTGGAAGAAAAGTGCTGATTCACTAGTGAGATACATATTCAAGTTGATTTAAAATGAGAGCCGAATATCTGATGAGAAATGGGGAGACTGCCCTCGAAGGCCCACTTCTGTCCTGCCTGGTCCCTTTTCTGACCACCCTACGGCATCCTGTTGCCACCACAAACCCTGCATTGAATCTTCTGCCTCCTGCGATCATTTCTCTGAGAATGTCTTGTCTCCCCCATCTCCCTGCAAGTTCCTAAGGCCTGAGGCTGTCATTCCTCATTTATAAGGAAGGGATTCTGGAAATATTTGTTGAAGTGAGCTGTGTTATGACCTCTGTGAGCGGGAACCGCTGCCAGGTGGGCCCCCACCATCCCAAGGGGCTGTGCGGTGCCACGGTTCTCCAGGTTTATTGGCAGATGATGGGAACAGCAGGCCCGGGGGCCGCAGCTTCTGTCGCTATGCTATTTGGCTCTTCCTCTTTTCCTTTTCTCTTCCTGTGCCTCTGCTTTCTATTTCTGCTTTTTTCTTTTCTTTTTCTTTTTCAAATCTCCTGTCTTTTCCACTAAAGCAAGAGAAAAAGATGATAGTCGCAGAAATAAAAGGGCAGCAAAAGCAAAGAAGCCCCAAATTATTTATTTGGTTCTTTTTGTGTGTTTGGTACTGGGGATGGAATTCAGGGGCATTCTACTTCCAAGCTACTTCCCCTAGCCCTTTTTATTATTTATTTTGAAATGGAGTCTTGTTAAATTGCTGAGGGTCTCACTAAGTTGGTGAAGTTGGCCTGGAATCTGTGATCCTCCTGTCTCAGCATCCCCAGTACTGAGATGACAGGTGTGTAGCACCATGCCTGGCTTGTTTGGCTCTTTTTAATATTTTTTTTTTTTGCGGTACTGGGGATTGAACTCAGGGGCATTCTACCTCTGAGCTATACTCCCAGCCCTATTTTTTATTCTTTATTTTGAAACCGAGTCTCACTAAGTTGCGGAGTGCCTCACTAGGTAGCTGAGGTGGGTCGCGAACCCGGATCCTCTGGTTTCAGCCTCCCGAATGCTGGGATTACAAGCGTGCGCCACCACGCCCGGCTTGTCATTCATTTTTAATTCAGTGCTGGAGGTAGAACCCAGGGCATGCTAAGTATGTGCTCTACCACTGAGCCACATTCCCAGCCCCTCATTTCTAAAAATTTGGCTGAGTGGATTTTGGAAAATTTGTATCTTTTTAGAGTTATAGATGCTAGATGGGTATGAAATATATCATGCGGCCCAACACATAACTTTACCATGAAGAAATAGAAGTTCAGAGAAGCTTATATATAAAGAAAGAGAGATTCAGAAAAGTGTCCCAAGTAGAAATGCTGAATGGCAAGGTGAATGCTAGAGCATGGGTCTCTTGACTCCCCTGTCTAGCGTTCTTGCTCCTACCCATAGGGTAGGATTTTTAGACATATGAATGTTTGATTCATAAGGGACAGATGTTTGATAAATGTCACTTTTTTCTGTACTAGGGATTGAACCCATGGGTTCTATCACTGAGCTACAACCCCAGCCCTTTCTATTTTTTTTAAAATTTTAGTCAGGGTCTCTGTTGCCCTTAGCATTCTCACCACTGTGACCCAAAGTAGCTGATGACTACAACTGAGAGGAAGGAAGATTTGCTTGCAGTTCTGGAGATTTCAGTCTATATATAGAAAGATTGTGCATATGCATGTACACACACACACACACACACACACACACACACATTCCATTTTATGTTGACTGCCAAGCAGAGACTGGAGCTCCAGGTCTTAGGGCATGATGGCAGGAAGCAGACAGAACAAGGGGAGGTGGAGAGGGACATTTAGAGTCCCCAAGGTCACATCCCTAGGGCTTAATTCCAGACATGCTCTGACTTCAGAAGCGCCCCTCCCCCAGGGACCCACTTCCTTGCATGACTGTCTCCAGAGCATGAGGTCAGAGAGACACTTTACTTTCGAACCATAACAGTCAGCCAGGAGTCATGGCGCACACCTGTAACCCCAGTACTTGGGAGACTGAGACAGGAGGACCACAGGTTCAAGGACAGCCTCCACCAGAGAGCAGGACTCAGCAACCTAGCAAGAAACCTTGTTTCAAGATAAAAAAAAAAAAAGTGAAAAAGGGACGGAGGCAGAATACCCCTGGGTTCAATCCCCAGTACAAATAAATAAGTAACTAACTAACTAACTAACTAACTAACTAACTAACTAAATAAATAAATAAATAAATGGCTCACTAAGTTATCCAGGCTGGCTTTGAACTTGCCATCCTCTTGTCTCAGACTCAGGAGTGGTTGGGATTGTAGGCATGCGCCATCAGGCAGGCCTGGCTTAAATGCCACTATTATTATCACAATTAGCAAAGTCTGAAAACCTGTCTAATGCAGGCCAATTCAATTGTCTATAAATCTAGGAATGAAATTTGGCAGCAAACAGAAAGGAAACAATGCGTTACTCTGTCTGACAGATTTCTGAAACCTCATTGTGGCAGTTTTCTAAAGCTCTGCAGCCTCCTACCCTGTAAAACTCCTTGCTTTTTTTCTGGCAGATGATTAAAACCCAAACCTGATGCTCCAACAGGAATTGGGAGCTGGAAAGCTGGTGCAATAACAAATTCAGAAATGAGCGGGGATGTCAAGAAGCCTTTGCTGGTGCTCTGGCAGCTCAGCCATGGCATGTGTGTTGTGGAGTCAGGCTAGCCAGTGTAATCAGAAGTCTTGCTTTCTGTCAGGGAATGGCAAATTCCAGCATTAAAAGAAACGATGCTGTACAAAAAGGCTGATAAAGTATAGCTGTTCCATGGAATGTACTAATATTTAGCTCAAAACACGTAATACTAAAACAACAAATTGCCCCATTAAAAATGGGCAATTGACATAAAGAACAAAACCATGCCATTTGAAGGGAAATGGATGGAACTGGAAAACATTATGCTAAGTGTCAGTCACAAAAAGTAAAAAATCGGATGCTCTCCCTAATATGTGGAAGCTAGGGAGAAAGTGGGTCATAAGAGGGACTCTAGATGAAGGAGAAACCTTAGCTGAGCAAAGAAGGTGACTTAACTGAAGGTGATGGGGGGACACCCTAATGCACATGATGGACTTTCACAATCATATCAAAGTCAATCACTAAACTGAACTTGAGAAGGAGGGAGGGGGAGGGAGGGGAAGGGAGTGGGACAGGAATTGGGGAAGGGTTAAATGAGAGATGTGTGCATGTATGCCTCTACCAGCTTGTACCTGATTAAGATGTATGATTATAGCCAGGCGTGGTGGCGCACGCTTGTAATCCCAGCATTCGGGAGGCTGAGACCGGAGGATCGGGCTTCCCGGCTAGCCTCAGCTACCTAGTGAGGCACTCCGCAACTTAGTGAGACTCGGTTTCAAA
>PVLC010003088.1:87501-102982 GCA_004027655.1 Graphiurus murinus
AAAAAAAAAAAAAAAAAAAAAAAAAAAAAAAAAAAAAAAAAAAAAAAAAAAAAAGATGTATGATTACAATGCACCAATTTAATTTTTTTTTTTTAAAATGGGCACTTGAACTGAACAGATACCTCTGGAAAGAAAAATACAAATGGATAGCAAACATATGAAAAAAATGTTTAATCAGGGGAATGCAAATCAAAAGGGTGCTGAGATTCCCTCTAACTCCAGCTAGAATGGCAATCATCAAGAATACAAACAAAGCCGGGCCTGGTAGCAAATGCTTGTAATTCCAGTGCTTGGGAGGCTGACACAGGAGGATTGTAGGTTTGAGGCCATCCTCAGCAACTTAGAGAAGCTCTTAGCAACTTAGTGAGACCCTGTTTCCAAATAAAAAATAAAATAGGGAGGCTAGGGGTGTAGCTCGGAGGTAGAATGTCTCTGGGTTCAATTCCCAGCAAAAGAAGAAAGAAAGAAAGAAAGAAAGAAAGAAAGAAAGAAAGAAAGAAAGAAAGAAAGAAAGGAAGGAAGGAAGGAAGGAAGGAAGGAAGGAAGGAAGGAAGGAAGGAAGGGACAGAAAGAAAGAAGAGAAAAGAATACAAACAATAACAAATGCTGGTGGGGAATATGGGGAAATAGGAATGCTTATACACTGTTGGTGGAATTATAAACGAGTACATGAAATGTATCTGTGTGAGAATCAGCTGTCTTTATGGAGGGCAAAAAGGCAAACATCATGGCCTTGAGAAATCCTCATTAACTTACTTCGAGAACCTTCCAATACAAATAGCAATAGGGCTTCTTTCCAGCAGAAATCTTTGAAATAGCTTCCTCCATTTTCGCAGGCAGTGGAAACAGCTCTCTCTTGTAATCTTTTCTTGTAATATAAAAATCTTGTAATATAAAAATCTTGGAGCAACAACAAAAAGATGGAACCAAGACAAAGATAAAAGACACGGTACAATTTTGCTATTTGATGTTTTCTAAAAAGGGTCCTGGTCTGCCAGGGGTTTTACTCCTTTCATGCTGGTGATGGTTGAGACCCTGATTGTAGCAATCAAGTCTGAGTGGATATAGCTTGAATCTGCTCCCAGGATAATGCTACTCTCTGGGAAAATTGTTGAGCTCCGAACTTTAGAAGTAATATTTGAGCTGGGTGTGGTGGCGCATGCCTGTAATCTCAGTACTTGGGAGGCTAAGACAGGAGAATCACAGGCTCAAGGCCGGCCTCAGCAACTCAGCGAGACCCTGGTTCCAAATAAATTAAAAAATAGGGGTTGGGAGTGTAGCTTGGAGGTAGCATGCCCCTGGATTCAATCCCCAGCACCAAAAAAAAAAAAAAGAGTGATTCTTATCATCAGAATCAGGCTGAGATGCTAGCCGTCAGGGACATGATTGGCAGAGGGGGTTGCTAGGAAACCTGCAACCCTAAGTCTTCTATGACCTCCTGGTTCATCAATACACCCAGGAAGGCATTGTCCCTCCTCACAGTGACATGGCACCAGTGATGTGCCCATGTAATTCCAACCTGTCTCTTATGTCCTTGCAGTTCCTTTCTTACAGCACTAAGAAAGTCAATGGAAAAAAACCTCAGGGCCTGTGGGTCTCCAGGAAAACCCAGTTCTGATATTGACACTAAGAAAATCATGAGGCATCCATAGTTTATTGGAATATTAAGGATATTTCTTCTGTATTTATTTATTGAGCATTTAATGATGCTCATCTATGTGACAGGCAGTGAGGATTGGGACCATGGGAAAGAGAAACCTGTCCCCCTGAGAGCTTGGAGTTTATGATTAGAAGTTGGCCATGATGACCCTTTATGTGAAGACTATCTTATGTAAAGAGCACTTTTATGTCACTGATACCTAAACACACCTCAGTCCATTCTACACCTACGAACCATGTCTCCTTCAGAACATGGGACTCAAAAAAAAAAAAAAAGACATGAGTCAGGTGTGGTGCACATGCCTGTGACCCCAGTACCTGGGAGACCGAGACAGGAAGATCACAGGTTGGAGGCCAGTAAGTGATAACTTAGCGAGACCCTGTTTCAAACTAAAAAAATTTTAAAAAGTCCTAGAAGCTGGACATAGTGGCCCATGCTTGTAATCCCAGTACTTGGGAGGCTGAGTACAGGAGGATCCAGGTTCGCGGCCAGCCTCAGCTACTTAGTGAGGCCCTCCGCAACTTAATGAGACCCTATTTCAAAATAAAGAATAAAAATAAGGCTGAGGGTATAGCTCGGAGGTAGAATGCCCCTGGGCTCAATCCCCAGTACTGCAAAAAAAAAAAAAGTGCTAGAGGTGTAACTCAGAGTTAAAATGTCCCCGAGTCCAATCCAATCCCCAGTACCACACAAAAAAATACATACATATACAAACATACATACATACATACATACATACAGAGGCAGGAACTGCCTGGTTGAAGATTCTAAAGCCACCTATTGCTACATGGCATCTATCACATGGGAATTGGATGGTATCTCCCACAGTCTATGCTTGATTCCAAGGGTAAAGCTTCACAAAGATTTGGCAAATTCCAGCATATGAATGTTTTCTCTGGGCTTCTCCCATGCTCTTGCATCAATAAGGCTACCCATGTGACACAAGTTGAAGTAGAGAAGGATCCAGTGGAATGACAACTGTCTCACCCTTTCAGAGTCCCTGATTTATACTGCTATGTTCTGGGCTTTAAAGATGCCAGGTTGCTGTAATTTGACCCACCAGGATCTGGGTTTATATTGAATTGAAAAACAGCAGAATCATTCCAAAGCAATCTATCGGACAAATAGAAGACAGAGTCAGAATGAGGGAGCTGGAGAGGGAGAGTGTGCGAGTGAGTAAGAGACTATGCAGATGTCCAGAAAGCTCAGTGTGTTCAGCCTCGAGGTTTAATTAGTTAGATCAGTCATCTCAACCCCAGACACTTTAGAGCAGTGGTTCTCAGCCTTGGCTGCACATTACAGTTCCCTGAAGAGCTTTTAAAATGTACAGAAGCCCACGTCCTACCCCAGATCAATTACAGCTGAATCTCTGGGGGTGGTTCACAGGCACCAGAATTTATTAGAGTTTCCTCTGCGATCTAGAATCATCAGATTGTCTGAGAACCACTGAATTCGATTTCTGGTAGAGAAATTAGGAGGGCCAGAGTTAAAACCCTCTGCTTTCCTGAGTATACTTCAGTTCTATTCAAATACAAGACCTCAGCATGATTCATGTCAAGCCTCAGTAACCCAACTTGCTATGCTATACTCCATATTTTGTGTTACCAAGAGATGACTGGATATATGTTTGCATAAATGTGTTTAGCATAAAATAATGTATCTATGTAAAGAGGATGGTTTATGACTGTGTTTCTGGAACCAAATTACACAATGGGTTCATTTCCTTTCCTCCCTTCCTCCCTTTCTCCCTCCCTTCCTTCCTTCCTTCCTTCCTTCCTTCCTTCCTTCCTTCCTCCCTCCCTCCCTCCCTCCCTCCTTCCTTTCCTTTCTCCCTATTTTTTTGTAGTAGAGATTGAACCCAGGAGCACTCTACCTCCAGGCTATACCCTCAACCCTCGTAAGTTTTTATTTTGAAACGAAGTCTTGTTAAGTTTCTGAGGCTGGCCTTGAGCCTATGATCTTCCTGTCTCAGCCTCCCAAGCATTTGATTACAGTCATGTGCCACAATGCCCAATTTATTTTTTTTTTTTTTATTTATTTATTTTGAGGTACTGAGGATGGAGCCTGGGGGCATTCTACCCCCAGTCCTATTTTTTATTCTTTATTTTGAAACAGGGTCTCACTAAGTTGCAGAGAGCCTCACTAATTAGCTGAGGCTGGCCGAGAACCCAGATCCTCTGGTCTCAGCCTCCCAAGTACTGGGATTACTAGTGTGCGCCACCACACCCTGCTATGTTTATTTTTGAAACAGAGTCTCATTCAGTTGCCCAGGCTGGCCTTGAACTTGTGAAACTCCTGCAGGAGCTTCTCTAGTAGCTAGGATTATAGGTATCCCCCACTGTACTTGGCTCTATTCTTTCTTTGTCGAATGGATTTCCCCGAAAGCAAATTTGTTAATTCTGTTACAATTGAATACAAGATAAACCATTTGGGGAGGAATTAAAGATTTTCTTTATACTTTTTGTATATAACTTGGAAAAGCTTTTCCCAAACATAATAAAAAGTCTGCTTGGATTAAAAAAGACTTTGTTTATAAGTATTCAAAGAGGTGGGCTTGAGACTTCAATATGGTCATAGCCCCTGCTAAGCATCTATCACTCTGTCATTTATTAGTAAATGTGATCTTCATAAAAGCTTTGTGAGGTAAATAAGATAGGATAAGAAATGTTAGTCTTACTTTACTTGCCTCAAGGGGTCAAATGACTGATAGAGAGATATGAAGTAACGAAAGTTCTAGAACCCATATCTTCCTACTTCTTAGCTCATCCTCCTTCTGCCCATTTTTTTTCCCTTGCTGGCCAAACACCAATTTGTCACAAATGTCTCCATATTATACCTTTTAAAGAAGAAGAGAAGGCTAGTCCTGGAATGACTCAATTTGAAAATGTGTTAAAGTTAATTCCTAGTCTCCAGTTGAGTATCTTAGCAACCACATATATTTAGTAATGACTACTTCTATGCCTATAAAGCATGCCCAATATGCATTTGGTTTCAAATGTACTCCTCAAGCTGGATCATCATTTAACTGCAGCTTTGGTCTAAAAACTAATGACTCTTTTATACTTGGAATCTTTTTTTTTTTTTTACCTTTTCCGACATGCATATGATGTGTGAAATTCTAGCATTTTCTCATTTAAAAAATAAATCTTTTTAAAGAGGATGATGCTAATGAGGGATTTTTTCCCCCTTTGACGTTGTTTATGACTTTAGTAAATGTGGGAATTTATATAGGCATGACCTTTGGGGACAAGCAATTTGATAGTGAGTATCAAAAAGCTAAACTATGTTCTCGATTTGACTTGCTAATGCTACTTCTGGAATCTGTCCTAAGGCAAACAAATTGAAAATGCAGACAAAAATTTATGCATAACAATCTTCATTGAAGCACTATTGAGAAATAACAAAGCATTATTTATAACTGAAAAAAGTGGAAAGACCTTGCATGACTATTAATTTAGTGGACTGGTTGAGTGAAATTTTATCTCTTGGCAAAATGGGATATAATGCTCCCATTAGAATAGATAATTCTTTTAGTGGTAAAATGCTTATTATGAGGTTAAGAGATTAAGTGGAATACCAAAGTATATGCATGTTATGAAACTAGCTATGTAAAAAAATATATGAAAGATAAATATACCAAAAACTCAACGAGAGGTATTCTTTTGATCATTTTTTCTCTCATTCATATTTTTCTGAGATTCTTAAATTGTCTAATATGAGTATGTATTATTTTTATTTTGGGATGGTACTAGAGATTGAACCCAGGGGTATTCTACCACTGAGTTATACCATCAAAAAATAAAAATAATACATATTCATGTATTATATTCATTTGGTTTATGAATGGGTAGTACAGTCATATTGTTCAATAGTCCAAAGATAGGAAATCGTACATGGTGAAAACTTTCATTTGTATCTCTGTCTTCTAGCTACTTAGTTTCCCTTCCTAGGGTTGACTATCATCAGCAGTTTCTGATGTATTGTTGTAGAGATATTTTATTTATTCAAAAGCAAATTCATGGCTGGGCGTGGTGGTGCATGCCTGTAATTTCAGTACTTGAGAGACTGACACAAAAATATTGAAGGTTCAAGGCCAATCTCAGTAACGTAGTGAGACCCTAAGCAACCTAGTGAGATCCTATTTCAAAATAAAATATAAGCCATGAGTGGTGGTACACACTATAATCTCAGTACTTGGGAGACCGAGACTGGAGGATAAGGGTCTCAGCTACTTAGTGAGGCCCTCTACAACTTACTGAGATTCTGTTTTAAAATAAAATATAAAATAGGGCTGGGGGTGTAGTTCAGAGATAGAATGTTCCTGGGTTCAATCCCTGGTACCATACACACACACAAATGATATATTATAAATGCAAATTATTATATTATAATGCAATATATATTATAAATGCTATATATATATATGGCTGGGGGTGTACTTGTAGTTAAAACACCCCTGGGTTCCATCCCCAGTACCATGAAAAAATATAAAAAGGGCTGGGGTGTGTAGTTTGGAGGTAGAATGCCCCCAGGTCCAATCTCCAGTACCAAACAAACAAAAGCAAAAGCAAATTCATAGACGGGCGTGGTGGCACACGCTTATAATCCCAGCATGAGACCGGAGGATCCAGGTTCTCGGCCAGCCTCAGCTACATAGTAAGGCACTCTGCAAGTTAGTGAGACCCTGTTTCAAAATAAAGAATAAAAAAAATAGGGCTGGGGGTGTAGCTTGGAGGTAGAATGCCCCCAGGCTCCATGCCCAGTACTGAAAAAAAATTTAAAAAAAAAGCAAATTCATATATTTTCCCTTGTTTACAAAATGGTAAGTGGGTAGAGTGTACTGTACCTTGTTTTTATTCTTAGTATATCTAGGAAATCATTCCATGTCAGCAAAAAAAAAAAAAAAAGTTTACCCTTTTTTCTTTTTGTAGTGACCTTGTCTTCTGACAAGTGCATGACTCAAAATGTTCTTAGCCAGAGCCATATTGGTGGATGCCTGAATGTTTGCAGTTTCCAATCTTTTGCCATCATAGTTATTGTTTGTATCTAAGTCATTTTGCACATATATGAGGGTATCTATAGAATACATTGCTAGAAGTAGATTGATTGTCTTTTTGGACATTTATAATATTGGCACATACCTGGTTTTTTGAAAAGGAGGACATAGGATTAGAAAGATGTCAATCCTCCATAAATTGATATAAGATTTCAATATAATTTCAATCAAAATGTTGATAGCACCAGTTTTTGGCACTTGAGGTTATGTCATGATAGTCTCTGCTCAACCTGCTCCATTCAGTCTCCACCTTACTCAGAGAAACAGCCCAGATTTTTACATTTGCCCACGAGACCCTCCATGATTTCACTCTGTTACTTATCTGCCTTCACTTTCTCTTTCTCTCATTCACTTTGCTCCTATTATAGGAACGCATGCTGTTCACGCTGGTCTTCCCCAAGATCTCCGCATAGCTTATCCCTTCATCTCAAGAACCACGTTCTCTGTGAGGCCTGCCCTGATTATCTGGTTTTGCATTTCCCCTACTCTGATTTTCCTTCCTTATTCTATCTTTCTCCATGTCACTTAGACCCTCTGACACTATACCTATTTGACTGATTTGCGTCTCTTACAGCTGAAATATGAGTACCCTGTGAACAGGGATTCTCCTGCTTGTCATATCCCCAGTGTCAGAGTCACTGCCTGGTACTTCACAGGTTCTCAGTCAACATTCATGGGTTTAAGAAACATGTGAGAGCAGCTAGGAGAACTCAGGGGGGAAATGATGTATAGGTAAGGGTTGTTATGGTTTGAATTTAAAGAAGAAGAAAATAATGTCATTTGCAAGAAAATGGAAGGACCTGGAGAATATTTGTTGAGTGAGATTAGCCAGTCACAGAAAGTGAAGGGATATATGTTTTCTTTAATATGCACAAGCTAGGGAGTAGCTGGGATACCAGAGGGACTCCAAGTAATGGAGGAGAAACTGCAGTACAGTACAACCAGGGAAGTGTTCTAAAGGAAGGGGAGGGGGAAGACTGAGGTTCATTATTGGAAATACTAACATCAACTGTGTATACGTATGTGAAAATCCCAATATCAGTCTCAGTCCTCTGTAGGGGAAGGGGGAAGACAGGGAGGCGGGGGCGGGGGGGCATGAAGTGCTGTGTGCATGTATATCAATGCTAACATGACTTCCATTATGATGTGAGATGATATTTCATCAATAATAGCACATAAAAAATGTCCCCTATAGTGCATATGTTAGACAATGTGACCAGGTTCAGATGTGGGACATGGCTGGAGGGGGTGGATCCCTAGGGACGTGGCCAGGGACTGTGTGCTTGTGTGGTCTCTCTCTCTCTCTCTCTCTCTCTCTCTCTCTCTCTCTCTCTCTCTCCCTCTCCCACTGTCATTGAGCTGAGGGTGGTGAAATTCTGCCACCCAGCCTTTCCTGCCTGAGAGCCAGCTGAGAAACTTTTGAAATCCGAAGCTCCAAATAAATCTATCTTCCTCTAAGCTGTGCTTGTCAGGTATTTTGATCACAGCAATGAAAAAGCTGACTAAAACAGGGGGGGGTTATTCGTTTTACCAAATAATAAAATAATGTTATGCAGCAAAAAAAAATGATGAAAACAGTTTGATTTCTGGACCAAGAATAGATTGAGCAGCAAAAGAGAATAGAAAGTTCAGAAATAGACCCAAAACTTTATGATAATTTAAAATATTATGGAAGTCACATATCAAATTAAAACAAGAAATGGGAGATTACTCAATAAATGATTTTGGAACACCCATCCAGTTACTTGAGGAAAAAACAAAAGGAAATTGCCATGTCTCCTTTTATACCAGATAGACCAAAAATATGCGTGTAAAAAATAAAACACACCCAAACTTCCAAGATTACAATTTAGGGGAGTTAATTTGTAGTCATGGAGACAGCCTTTTTGTGCAGGGCACAAAAGTACAAAAAAAGATATGTAGAAAAAGTTTGATATATTTCAATAAAATTTTAAAAATTCCCACAGAGATAATCACCACAAAGAGAGTTCAAAGACAATAATGGAATGAACTGTGAAAAACATATGGCTTGCTTAGGACTAATTTTTAAAAATTACAGAAGCTTTTATAAATCAATAGGAAAAAGACAATCTAATAGAAAAATGGAATAGGACATGAATAAATAATTCTCAGAACAAGAAATCTCAATGGCCAATAAATAGTGGCAATATGCTTACTTTATTTTATATTTTTTCTGGTACTGGGGTTTGAACCCAGGGGTATTCCACCTCTGAGCAACAACCCTAGCCCTATTTTATTTTTTATTTTGAAACAGGGTCTTGCTAAGTTGCTGAGGCTGGCCATGAACCTGCAATCCTACTATCTCAACCTCTCAAGTACTGGGATTACAGGCATGCACCACCATACCCAGCACTTACTTTCATTTATAATATTAAAAATGCAAATTAAATATCAACAAAATAAAATTTTTAGTATCAGACTGGCCAAAATAACAATTTGTCCATAGCTTACACTAGTAAAGAAGAGATCAGGGTTCTCTTGCCCACTGAGGGGAAAGTGTAATTTGGAGCCTTTTCTTTGTAGTGAGCTTTTTGGCAATATCTGTGAAAATAGAACTGGATATGCTCTTTGATACAGCAATTCCACATCTAGAATTGATCCTACAGAGACAAATGAGTGCAAAAAGACCTGGGTCCAAGGATGTACATGACAGCATTGTTTGCATTAGAAAATAAAAATCTAAACCAGGTGTGGTAGCACACTGCAATCCTATAATCCCAGCAACCCTGGGGGTTGACAATATGAGTCAGGCATGGCGACACATGCTTGTAATCCCAGTACTTGGGATGGTGAGACAGGAGAATCACAGGTTTGAGAACAGCTTCAACAAGTAGTGAGACTCTCATTAACCTAGGGAGATCCTGTCTCCAAGTAAAGATAAATTAGGTGTAGCTCAGAGATAGAATGTTATTGAGGTTCAATCTTCAATAGCACACACACACACACACACACACACACACACACACACACACAAGGCAATATGGGTTATATCATTTTCCACCCTGATCTTAAGTTTTCACTTATATTTGGCCTTCCTTTCTTTCTTTTGTTTTTTCTTTTCTTTCTTCTAGTGATCGAACCCAGGAGTATTCTATCTTCAAGCTCCACCCCAGCTATTTTGAAACAGGGTCGCACTAAGTTACTGAAGGTTTAAGTTGCTGAGCCTGGCCTCAACCCTGTGATCCTCCTGTCATAGCCTATCAGGTACTGAGATTACAGGTGTATGCCCTCATGCCCAGCTATAATTGATTAATTTTTGTTAAAGGGTTGTCTGCAACCTCCATTTTATGAATATCACTTGACTTAAAAAAAAGACTTACACATTTCTTGGCCAAATCTTAAATATTAATAAAGCTATGCAGCATGACATTATGAATTAGATGGCTTATGTGGATGTATTGAGGACTACATATAAAATATCACAGTAGCCAAGAAATGGAAGTAACCTAAGTAGCTGATGCTATGAAAAAGAAAATGTGGTACATATACACAGTGGAGAAGTGGGGCACGGTGGTGCATACCTGTAATCCTAGTACTTGGGAGGCCGAGACAGGAGGATTGCAGGGTTGAGGTCAGCCTAAGCAACTTAGTGAGACCTTGTTTCAAAATTAAAAAAAAAAAAAAACAATTAAAAAAGGGTCTGGGATATATCTCAGAGACAGAATGTTCCTGGGATCAATCCCTAGTACAAATAAATAGGATGAAATCCCGTCACTTGCAACAAGATGGATGGAACTAGACATCATAATGTTAAGGGAAATAAGCCAGTATGCCTGTAATCCCAGTACTTGGGAGGCTGAGACAGGAGGATCACAGGTTTGAGGACAGCCTCAGCAAAGTAGCAAAACTCTCAGCAAAATAGCAAGACTCTGCTTCAAACCCCCCCAAAATTTTAAAAGAGCTGGTGCAGAGGTAGAATGCCTCTGGGTTCAATCCTTGTAGTACACAAAAAAATGTCTATCTCATAGAAGCAGAGCGTAGAATGCTGATTACCCAAGGATGGGGAGAGGTTGGTTGATGGGTACTAAGTTACAGTTAGAGAGAAGTAAGAAGTTTGGGTGTGCTACTACACAGTAGGATGCCTATGGATAACAATAATGTGCTATATATTTCAAAAGGCTAGAAGAAAGGATTTTGAATATTTTCACCAAAAAGAAATGATAAATGTTTGAGGAGATTGTAGAGAGCAGGTTGTGCCCTGCTCTGAGTTACCCCATGATAAACAGAACAACAGGTTTCAGGCTGGGCCTAAGTCAAAGTTACTCCATTTTAGATAGCAGTAGTTTGCCATGAGTTACTCCATTTTCTGTATAAGCACCAAGTTAGAAGGACACTACATCTTGTTTGTACAAGTAAACAACCATCATCTACACTGCATGATCATAAGGCACAAACTGATAAATAAATCAAATATGCTAAAAAATAATGACCACCTGGGAACTTACTGAATTAAATCAGGACATGGATGCATGGACATATCCAGCAATGTTAGAAAAACCAGGCCCATGAGCTTATCAAAGACACCAGAGACCCCCAAAAGAAGGAACATCCCAAGACTTGTCCTGTCATCTGGTCACTCCTTATGAGCCTTGCCCAGGAAACTCATCAGAGTGAAAAGCCTCCGATTCTTTGTCCTTGGGCTTCAGCTCAGGGCAGTTTCTCCTGCCCTTGAAGACACTCAGCAAAGTCCACTTCAAGCTGATATCTCAAGCTGACACTTGAAGCT
Organism: Graphiurus murinus; assembly: GCA_004027655.1. Lineage (NCBI taxonomy): Eukaryota > Metazoa > Chordata > Mammalia > Rodentia > Gliridae > Graphiurus > Graphiurus murinus. Next base: position 98,965 of record PVLC010003088.1, read on the forward strand.
GACACTGAATTGGCCTCAGGACCCTGTGTTGACAACTCTGTGGAACTGGTTTATTAAAACCTTTCTCTGACCACCTTTAGTGACTCTATATTTATCTGCTCCCTGCCTTTGCTTTAGGCAAAGCCTCCTGAACCCCTTTGGTTACTTTAAACATTTCTTAGCCTTTCTGTCACACACACACACACACACACACACACACATACACAATTGTTTATAGTATGACTTGAGTGTTATTTGAAATTAAGATTGCAATAAAAGAATTTATGACTGCCTGGTCTATGACTTGACTTCTAGGTGACCCACAAATACTCAGTGACTAGCAACTGATGAAAGTAGTATAGCTTGTCAATTGTTATTCAATAAATTCTTTTTTTATTTGGTAGTGGGGATTGAACCCAGGGGCATTCTACCTCCTAGTTATACCAGCAGCCCTTTTATAAAAAAAAATTATTTTGAAACAGGGTCTTGCCAAGTTGCTAAGAGTCTCATTAAGTTGCTGCAGCTGGCCTTGAACCTGAAATTCTGCCTCAGGCTCCCAAGTAATAGGATTATAGACATGTGCCACCATGCTCAATTTATTCAATAAATTGACATTGTATAAACATATTTGGTCTTTGTTAGTGGCATAGCTTGCTCACAACAGAAATAGATACATTTGTATACTATATATATTTGTATACAATGCATACAAATATTGAACCATCATATGGTACTCCTTTAATGTGTACAATTTGGAAAGTTAAGGGTATAGTTCAGTGGTAGAGGACTTATTTAGCATGTGTGAAACACTGGGTTCAATTCCCAGCTCTGAGAAAGCAAACAAACAAAATATGTATAATTTCTGTTTTTATATCAATTAAAATAAATTATAATCAATAAAAGTATATTTAAAAAGAAGTACAGATGACCACTGAATATATGAAAAAATTTAAATGAAAGCAATAAAAAACTCAGAGGTCGTCAAGCAGTATAAAGATTTGGCTAAGCGCCTGAGTTCTTAGGATTCTGGGTTTGACATACTTCATTTCATCCTAGCTCGGTGATTGGGCTATATTATATGGCAAAGATACAGGAAGTTTGCAGATGCAATTAAAGCCCCTAATCAGTAGACTTTCACCTACTCCAAAGGGAGAGACTGCAATCCTAATAGTGCCTGACCTAATTGAGTCCTTTAAAGATGAATTCTGCTGGCTTCAAAAAAAAGCTAAGTGTACACAAGACTCTGGGTTCGATCCCTAGCATAGCAGAGAATAATGGCCTCTAGGAGCAATTAGTGGCCCTTGGCTGACAGCTAGCAAGGAAACTGGGACTTCAGTCCTACAATTACAAAGCACTCAATCCTGCCAACAACCATGTGAGCTGGGAAGTGGACTCTGAGCCTCAGCTACAAAGTGGCCCAGCTGGCACTTTTAGTTCAGCCCAGTGTGACCCTGAACAAAGAACCCAGTCACAGAGTGCTCAGACTCCTAACCCATGGAAACCATGAGATAATAAATTTGTGTTTCTTTTGTTGATTTGTTTTGGCACTGGAGTTTGAACCCAAGGGTATTTTACCTCTGAGCTACACCCCCAGACCTATTTTAATTTTATATTGAAACAGGGCCTCACTAAGTGGCTGAGGTCTTGCTGAGTTGCTGAAGTTAGCCTCGAACTTGCGATCCTCCTGTCTCAGCCTCCCAAATACTGGGATTACAGGTGTGTACCACTGTCCCCAGCTTCTTTTTTTTTGTGGTATTGGGGATTGAACACAGGGATATTCTGCCACTAAGCTACATCCCAAGTCCTGTTTTATTTTATTTATTTTTTTTATTTTAAAACAGGGTCTTGCTCAAAGAAGGAGAAACCTTAGTGGAGTGAAGGAGGGGACCTAACCGAGGGAGATGGGAGGGGGGAGGAAGACTTGAAGAGGGTGTTTCCCTCAATGGTCATGATGTGCATACACAAACTTATCAAAGTCAATCAGTGTGCTGAGCATGGGAATATGGGGAGGAAGAGGGAGTGGGGTGGGAAATGGGGGAGGGCTCAGCGAGTGCTGTGTGTATGTATGCCTCTATCACCCTGAACTGCATCAAGATGTATGATTCACAAGGCACCAATTAAAAAAAAGAAAAAAGAAACAGTGTCTTGCTAAGATACCACACATAAGTCTTGAACATGTGATCCTCCTATCTTAGTTTCCCAAGCACTGAGATTACAGGTGTGTGCATCCATTCCTGGCCTTGAATGTATCTTCCTTCCTTCCTTCCTTCCTTTTTTTTTGTAGTGGTACTAGGGATTGAACCAGAGGCATTCTACCTCCAAGCTACACCCTCAGTTTTATTTAATTTTTGAAACAAGGTCTCACTAGGTTGCTGAGAGTCTTGCTATGATGCAAGGCTGTCCTTGAATCTGTGATCCTCCTATCTCAGCCTCTCAAGTACTGGGATTATAGGCGTGCGCCACCATGCCTGGCTTGAATTTATTTTTCAATTATTTCTGAACCTGGGTAGAAAAGAGGGTTGCAATTTATAAGGCTTTAAAACTCCACAGATGATTATTTGGAATGACTAATTTTCCAGATTCTTAACAAATTCTAACAAATTACTGTGAAAAACTCAACCAATGCTCCCTCTGTAGAATGGATGTTTTGTGGCTATATTTGCTCAGTATGTTTTATTTCCTTATATGAAACAAGACCAAATACAGAGTATATAATACTGTATCAGAAATCTGCTCTTCCAACGAGTACACAAAACAGTTTTTCTGGAAACATGACAGAAAAGTACTGTGTACTAGAAACTGCTCATGATGCATTAATACTCTTCTCTTCATAACTTGGGGAACAATGGCCTTTTGTGACCTAGAAGGACACACTATATTTTAAAACAGAAATAACAGATGTGCATAAAAAGAGACTTGCACAGGGAGTGCCATTTACCCCAGGGAAAGCGGAAGGGAGTCATAGATGAGAGAACAGTAATGCCTTTTATGGTTTCTTTTTAGAAACTTGATTCTTAGACCCGTTTGCTTTTTTACTTCATGCATAATGAGGTTCTTGCATAATGAGATTCTCTGCTACTTGTGTTGTTTCTATTTGGTAATTACTTCTATTTCTACTGTACTTTTAAAAGAAAAGCTCGAAATATCTTATGAAATGCCTCTAAGTGAAAATAGGAAGAAAACCGATGACTTGTATGGAAATGGAAAAGTTGGACAGAGCAAATTATTATGAATGTGCTTGGTGCTGGATGTGATGACATGCCGGTCGTCCCAGTACTTGAGAGGCTGAGATAGGAGAATCGCAGGTTTGAGGCCAGCCTCAGCAACTTAGCAAAAACCCTGTTTCAAAATAAAATGGTTAACCAGTTTTGCCAACACCATTTGTTAAAGAGGCTATCCTTTATCCAGTGTATATTTTTGGCTCCTTTGTCAAAAATCAGTTGACTGTAAGTCTGTGGGTCTCTTTCTGAGTCTTCTATTCTGCTCCATTGGTCTGTAAGTCTGTTTTTGTGCTAATACCAAGCTGTTTTTATTCTGTGGCTTTGTAGTAGAGTTTGAAGTCAGGTATTGTGATACCTCCTGCATGGTTCTTGTTGCTAAGAACTACTTTGGCTATCCTGGGCTTTTTGTTTTTCCAGATGAATTTAAGGACTGATTTTTCTATGTCTGTGAGGAGTGCCCTTGGCAATTTCATGGGTATTGCATTGAATCTGTAGATCAGTTTTGGGAGGATGGCCATTTTGATGATATTTATTCTGCCTATCCAAGAGCATGGTAGATACTTCCATCTTCTAAGGTCTTCATCAATTTCTTTCTTCAACGTTTTGTAGTTTTCCTTACAGACCAATGGAGCAGAATAGAAGACTCAGAAACAGACCCACAGACTTACAGTCAACTGATTTTTGACAAAGGAGCCAAAAATATACACTGGAAAAAGGATAGTCTCTTTAACAAATGGTGTTGGCAAAACTGGTTAACCATATGCAGGAAACTGGAAATAAACCCCACTTTCTCACCCTGCACAAGAGTCAACTCAAGG
>PVLC010003089.1:0-11381 GCA_004027655.1 Graphiurus murinus
ACATGCATTGCTCTGATAGTTTGGTTTCCTTTCTTTTGGGTAGATACCCAGTAGGGGGATCGCTGGATCATATGGTAGGATCATTCCCATTCGTCTGAGGATCCTCCGTACTGTTTTCCAAAGTGGTTGCACTAATTTGCAATCCCACCAACAATGTATTAGGGTTCCCACTTCTCCACACCCTCGCCAGCATTTGTTGTTGTTTGTGTTCTTGATAGTTGCCATTCTGATTGGAGTTAGGTGGGATTACAACCGACAGAGAATATTTACTTTTTAAATATTGGAGGTAGTATTTTCAGAGGAGTGGGTCCAGTGCTGATAAATCCTGAATTCAAATCTTGACACTGTGAAAACATTTTTCTAGCTCTTGAGATGCCTGTTCCTTATCTTCCAGGTGCAATGCCACTTTGGAGAATCAGTGGTGCCAGTTCTGTGAATGTATGGGATACACCATGGTGTTGTAGGTTCTCTGATGAAGTGACTTCCTTCAGTCTTTCCATTTCACATCACAGTAATTCTGGTGATCAAATGGAGTCATGGAATAAGTTCCTTGGAAAACAAAGCTTGAGAAAGGCCCTTCATGCTGAGGCTCTTGGACTGTGTACTCTCAAGTGAGTAAAAGGAGGGAAAATGTAACAAAAGCAAATGCAAACTGCCCATGGGCATTGTGGATACATGGTGGTCTCAAAAGGAGATCAGTTGCTTTGTTCCAGGGCACATCCTTCAGATAGATAGACCTGAAGACACTGATGTACACAATCCACTAAAGGAAGGGAAGACAGGGACCAAGGACGTGCCTGCTGGCACCTTTGCAGTCTCCTGTGTCATCAGTCAATGTTCATTCCCAAGTGGATCATTCTGCTAGATTTGGGACTGGATTTTGCAGACCCTCCAGTTGATTTCCAGAAAGTCAGTTTACAAAGCCATAGTTTTCCTTGAGCCCCACACCTTGCCTGACTTCAGATATGGGAGAAGCTAGACCCTTCCTGGGTCTGTAACTGTTGAGGTTCTGTCATGGAGGCTGTGCTGGAATGTTGCCATGGAGAACTGCCTGGAGAAAATTGTAGATGTGTTTCTGAGGGATTGCAGGATGTCTTCAGGGGGCTTCTGTTTGGTAATAGGAACTAGGCCATCGGCTGAGAAAGAGTGGGAGTGTCTGTGCTGGACATGTGAAGAAGACAGTGAGGAGCAAAGCCATTGTCTAGAGGAAAATGATTAGGATACAGAGAGTGTCAGTTCCAGCTAAGGCTGTCCACTGGACTTGCAGTTGAGGCTGTGGGGACCTAGGGAATCTTGGCCAGTGCACTGACTCAGTTCCTAACAAGAAGAACAGATTTTTTTTTCTGTCATGTGTGTCAGTTTTCCAAGTCAACTAATAAATAATAATTGATTGTGAATATGTATCCTCCTCTAGGAAAGGTACAATATGAGAAAATTGTAAATGATTAATTTCTACACAAGTACCTAAATATCTGGCTTTAGGATAAGAATAAAAAATGAAAATTTGAGTTAATGTTTGCATAAATGGACTAATCTGGATAATAAATACTGTAATACCTCATCAGGATAGAATGTTGTGATCTTGAATCATCTGAGAAAATTGGATTTACCTATTTTAGGAACTATAGTTCAGATTTAATAAACAGTGGTGGCAGCTTGACATGGTGGTACAGGCCTGTAATCTGAATACTAGGGAGACTAAGACAGGACAGGTTGGAGGCCAGGCTCAGAAATTTAGTAAGACCCTCAACAACTTAGTGAGAGCCTATTTTAAAATAAAAAAAAAAAATTAAAAGGAGAGAGTTGAGGATATAGCTCAGAGGTAAAATGCCTCTAGGTTCAGAACCCAGTACTAAAAACACAAACATAAACAGTGGCAGCCAGGCCCATGCCACAGTTAGAAGTGAGGTTGTGAGGAGGAAGGTACTCTCCCCCTCCGTTTTTTTTTTTTTTTTTTTGTACTGGGGATTGAACTCAGGGGCATTCTATCTCTAAATTAAATTCTCGTATCTTTCTATATTTTTTTTAATAAGATCTTGCTAAATTGCTGAGACTGGCCTTGAACCTGTGATCATTCTATCTCAGCACCCCTCAACCAATACTGTGATTACAGGCCTGTGTACAACATCTGACTTGAATTCTTATAAAAATCTATAGCTAATGAGATAAATTCTCATAATCAAGCTTTGAAAAATAATTTTGTAAAACAGAATGGTGTTATATATGAGAAAATATCACCTGCATTTTGTCTTTAAAGAAGTGTCTATTCAGGTTAATTGCCCATTGTTCAATTGGATTAGCATAGGTGTTCATGAATAGATGAATGAATAATGAAATTATGGTATAGTCACACAGTGGAATTTTACTCAGCTATAAAGAAGAAAAACATGTCAATTGCAGGAAAATGGATAAATGGATGGAAGTACAAAATATTATAAGTGACATAGCCCATCTCAGAAATTAAAGGGTTATATATTTTTTCTCATATGTGAAAGCTAGAGAGAAATTGGGAAACCAAAGAGACTTCAGATAAATAAGGAGAAATTCCAGCAGAAGAAAGGAAGGGTATATAAGGAGAGACGTGTCGGGGGAAGGAATCCTGATGAAGGAAACAGTTCAAACAATGCTATGTACATATACAAAGTGATCAACACCAATCTCAGTGACATGTTCAGGAGGGGAGGGAGCAGTGGAGTGCGAAGGAAAACACGTCAAGTGCTGTGTGCATCTGTGTTTCTGTCATTCTGAACCTCACTACAATGTATAATTATAATGCACTGATAAAAGTATATTTTAAAAAAGCTAAAAATAGAATGCACAGAAAAGAAAATCTCGAATGGCAAATTTGAGTTTTTTGACATATTCTCACAAATTAGGAAGTACCAAACCATATTTCAATAATTTTATATTAAAAATAGCTAAGACCACATGTGTGAAACTGGAAGACACAATGGTAAGTGAAACAGGCCAGACAGAGAAAATAAAATGTTCACTCTATTACTAATAGGTGGAGTATTTGTTTAGAATATACAAGATAACAGATAGATGGATGAAAAAAATCTAGAGATTTAAAGTATGTGATGAGGACTGTGGGTAATGAAATTGTGTGTATCTGAGATTCATGCTAAATGAAAAATTTAGTTACTTTTGCCACAGAGGTTAAAAACTGAGCAATATGTGAGACGAATCTGCTAATTTATTAAAGTGTATTTTAGTAGAGTTTTATCATTTGCTATCACAACCTTTTTATACTATATGTAGCTCATAACATAATGTTGCATACATTAAGTATACAAAGTGGAATTAATTTAGAAAAATTTCCAAAATAAAATAAAATTAGCTAGCATTTCTTGAGTATTTTATACTTTGAGTACTCTTCTTGTGTTTGAATTCATGAGACCATTTCAGCAACCCAGACTCCAACATGTTACATGTTACCATACACTAGATGGTCTAAGGAGTTTCTCCCTCTCCCTTCTCCTCCCCCTCCCCCTCCCCCTCCCTCTTCCCCTTCCCCTCTCTCTGTCTTTTATTTCTGTGTGTGTAGTATTGGGGATTGAATACAGGGGCATTCTACCTCTGAGGTATACCCCAGCCCTTTTTATTTGTTGTTTCAGTAACTCTAAGTTGCTGAGGGTCTCACTGAGTTATTGAAGCTGGTCCCAAACCTGTGATACTCCTGCCTCCACCTCCTAAGTAGTGGGATTACAAATGTGCACCACTGCACATGGCCAAAAATTCTGATGGTTTTCTGATACATTTATTAGTGGTGATAAATGAGCATCATAGAAAGGACACCTTCCGAGGACACTTATGTAAGACAGAAAAGCAAGCATGCCCCAGCCCCAACAGACATAGTTCTGCCTGCGGTTACTTCAGATCATAACCAGAAGCAGATGTCTTCTACAGGCTCTTCGCATGTCACTCTGCCGCGTTAGGATGTAGCCTCCCTCCTTGCATTTAATCTGCCCCTTCTGGCTTCACTTGCCTCCTGTGACATAGGCCTTGACTCTTAAACCAGAAAATACTCCCTTGGTAGTTCTCACCTTTGGTAAATGATATATTTGAGAAGGCAGATGTTAGAATTTTCGTCAGGGTCAGAGTCCTTAACCAAAGAGAGAAAGATATAAGTGTTAGAGTCACATATTGTACTGTTTCAACTCCAAAATAATCAGTATTTAATTGAGGAAGTTTTATTTTCCTTTTAGGAAATTTTGCAGTACATGACATTTCAAACCTGGGTGCACGGAAATACCAAATATTCAGAAGTCTAGATCTCTGCTCTACATCCTACATCTGTCACTGAGATTAGAGAGGACACCTCCCTCTTTCCACACACATCCCATCAACTAGAGTGAAGCTACCCATGAGGCCTTGTAGACCACAAATGTGTGCTGTCAGAATATGCAAGAACAGCGGGCATTGTGGCACATGCCCAGAATCATAGTACTTGTGAGGTTGAGACAGAAAGATCACATGTTCAAGGCGAGCCTCAGCAACTTAGTGAAAGCCTGTTTAAAAAAAAAAAAAAAAAAAAAAAGGTGGGGGAATGCTGGAGTCTCAGGTCTCAGACATAGAATGTTGCTGGGTTCAATTCCTAGTCAGTCTCTCTCTCTCTCTCTCTCTCTCTCTCTCTCTCTCTCTCTCTCTCTCTCTCTCTCTCTCTCCTCTCCTTTTCACACACACACACAATTAGAAATAATATATAAATAAAAATAAATAAATAAGCAAACAGGCAAAAAGCCCAATGGGTAGAATCAAGTAATTCATGGTAGTTATGCTGGGTTTATTTTCCTAAACTAAATTATTCATTTAAATAGCCTAATATTCCTCAACAATCAAAATGAATTCACAGATATAAGTTTCTAAACTGAATCAAACATAGGATTGTCTCTCAATTATTCAGTTAACTGTGCTCTGTGAAACAACTTGATTGATTTATAAAAGTGTTCACCAGCAATGCTAGGACAATTTAGACTGCTAATTCATGCTACACATACTGAAATCTGACCTATTAAACGAAAAGGTAAACATGAAATGTGAAAACTCTGGATTTGTAAGTGAAATCTTTCCTAGATATTTATTAAACTTTGAGATCACTTGAAATGTCTTCTATTATCCTTAGATTTTTTTTCTGATACAGGGGATTGAACCCAAGAGCATTCTCCCTCTGAGATAGACCCCAGATCTTTTAATTTTGAAACTGGATCTCACTAGGTTGTAGAAGGCGACACTGAGTTGCTGAGGCTGGCTTCAAAACTGCGGTCCACCTGTCTCAGTCTCCCAAGTACTGGAATTACAGACATGCACCACTGTACCCAGCAAGTTCCATAAATCTTTTTTTTTTTTTTTTGCGGTACTGGGGATGGAACTCAGAGACGTTCTACCTTCGAGCTACAACCCCAGCCCTATTTTTTACTCTTTATTTCGAAACCGGGTCTCACTAAGTTGCGGAGTGCCTCACTAGGTAGCTGAGGCTGGCCGCGAACCCGGATCCTCCGGTCTCAGCCTCCCGAATGCTGGGATTACAAGCGTGCGCCACCACGCCTGGCTTTCATAAATCTTTAATTAAAAATAAAAATGTTTTTAAATATGGCTAAATTAAAAATAGAAAAAAACAATCACATGGTATACATCAAGAAACAGGCAAAGAGTGAATTTACACATGTGGCTAGTATCTCATCTGGCCAGCCAATGTGACCTGGATTTGCTTATTCTGCTTAACTTCTTTATGATTCTACATAAAGCTTCGACTTTTATTGAGGAAAAACTCATATAACAACAATTGAAAATTTTAAATTGAATCATTGAAATACATTTACCCATTCATATTTTTGTACAAACATCACCTCTGTCTAGTTCAAGATATTTTAAAACTCCCAAATAAAACTCTGTACCTATTAAGCAGTTTCTTCCTATAGCTGTCTCCCTCCAGGTTCTAGGAACCACCAACCTGGTTTTCTGTTTCTCTGGATTGATATATATTGGGTATTTCACATGAATTAAATCATGTGATATATGATCCTTGGAATCTAGATTCTTTCACTTTGAATAATACTTTTGAGACTTCTTCATATTGAAACTAAATATTGTTTCTTCATTCTTTTTATGTTCAAGTAATATTCCACTGTTTGCATGCTGGCATCTGAGGTGAGCCATAATAAAATATGACAAATTGTGTAGATCAAAATAGTAGAAATGAGTTGGGCGTGGTGGTGCACGCTTGTAATCCCAACATTTGGGAGGCTGAGACTGGAGGAACCAGGTTCGTGGCCAGCCTCAGCTACCTACTGAGGCACTCCTCAACTTAGTGAGACCCTGTTTCAAAATAAAGAATAAAAAATAAAAAATAGGGCTGGGGCTATAGCTCAGAGGTAAAATGCCCCCGAGTTCAATTCTCTCACAGTTTGAGAGGCTAAAAGTCTAAAAAAAGTTCTTCACAGGGTTTTATCTTCTTGCCATCTTCCAGCTTCTGGTGGTTTTTAGCACTCCTGGGATTTTTGGGCTTTCACTCTGTTATTGCATGGACTTCTACACTGTGGGATTTCTCTGTGTCTTTGTGTCCTTACAATGTCTTCTTATGAAATGCAAATCATTGGGCTTGAATACACCCTAATACAGTATTTCCATGCTGTCACTTAACTAATTATATCTTCAAAAGCCCTATCTCTGGATAAGGTCACATTCACAGGAAGCTGGGATTAGGATGTCTATTCTCATATTTCTCTGCATTAGATGTTGTCAGGTGCTTGAATTGTGTCAATCATATGTTGTTTTTTCACCTTCAATCTATCAAATTGATGTATTACATTGATTTATTTTCTTATGTTCAACCTTTCCAGTATTCCTAATGAGATAAATCTCAATCACTGTATGGACTCCTAATATGCTGTTAGATTCAATTTGCTAGTAGTTTTTGAGGATTTAACACCTTCAGTGTTCCAAAATATCTCATATTCTCTAAGCCACTCAGGATATCTAAATATAATCATTGTTTGTCTTCATTATAAGCTTCAGTTATCTTCTCTCTATCTATTTTTATCTATCTATCATATATCTATCATCTATCCATCCATCCAACTCTCCCTCCTCTTCTTCTCCCAGAGATGAATAATTCACATAACAAACAACAAGCTAAAATTTCTCCAATTTGTTCTGTGTTTCATCATACTACCAATCCTCTCCATTCTACTTTTAAAGTTCTTTAAAAAGCTATTCATATGTGAAAACTCTACTTTTCTTCCATATATGCTCTCTAGGAACCATTTCAATTGAGTTTCATACCTTCTTAAACACTGTTTTCAAAATCACTGTAAAACACTGACCATGATTCTCTTTTCTATCTGCATCAAATATGTAGATTATCCTTTTCATTCATGTGAAATCACTGATCTCAAGCTCAAATCTCTCTAGCATATTTCTGTTCAGTATCTTCATTTGCAGATTTAATAAAGTCAAAAAATAATTTCATATTCCCTCTCATGCCTAAATATATAAGTTCATCCTTCTTTATTAGTGAATAATGCTAATTTTGCTTTTACTCAGCATAATCTTTAAATCTTGTAGGAATCATCTCTTTTTCTCATACCCATATCCTATTAATCAGAAAATTGTTTCAGTTGTATCTTCAATATCCATAATCTGGTCACTCCTCACCTTCTTTTCTCTCCTAAGTTGCCCTGGCATCCCTCCTGAATTATGGTGATATTTTCTTTCTGTGATTACTTTCCACCTGGCTTACCTGCTCAAGGCTTGCTTACCATCATGCCATCATTAGCTACATCTCAGGCCCACCTTAAGATCACTGTTTGCAGGACCTGAAGTCAAGTTGTCCTGCTACAAATTACTTCCTCACAAATTTATTATCCATGAGAAAGAAACAGGGCATTCAGCATCCATTAAACTGCCAGGTAATTATATATATATATACTATATATACTATTCTATATAAATAAATACACACACACACACACACACACACACACACACACACACACACACACACACACACACACATATATATATATATATCTCCTGGCAGTTTAATGGACGCTGAATACCCTGTTTCAGCATCTCATAAGGGTACCAAGTAGGAGTGGATACCATTCACTGGGGTGACAAATCCAAGCTTAGGGGAGTGGGTTTGGACAGAATGGAGGTACATCAAAGAGTGTCCGAGATGAACCACCACCTTACCTAAACACATCAAACTCACAGAGTCTGGAGAGCAGACCAGTGCAGGCTGCCTGGCACTCTTGTAGGGGGATATATAACCTGATCATGTTTTATGTGTCTCTTGTGCTTCTCCTGCCCAGTTGTCACTCAGAGTTGCCTAATTTTCCCCAGGAATCCACACTGTAGACCCATAATGTACTCTCTGTATCCTTATTATTTTATTTCTATAATGACTTATAATTAACTTTTTACTTTGTTGCCTCTGCCTTTAGTCTATGAATGAAGAGTATTCAGAGACAATGTTTTATCTACTTGTGTATTTCTAGTGCTTTGGGTAGTGCCAAGAACATAGTGGCATTGATGAATAAATTGAATGTCTGAGTGGGAAATGCTGAATAGATGTTTCTCAAAAGAAGAAATTCAAATGTCCAGTATATAAAGTTAAACATTATTATCAATTAGGGAAACAAAAATCAAAACTACCCTGAGATTTCACCTAACTCCGACAAGAATGGATATTATCAAGAATGCAAATAATAATAAATGCTGGTGAGAATGTAGGGGAATAGAAATTCCTATACACTAGTAGTGTGAGTATAAATTAGCACAACCACTATGGAGATCCGTATTGAGGCTCCTCAAAAGACTAAAAATTAAACCATCACGTGACTCAGCCATACCACTCCTCCATATCTTTTCAAAGTAATTGAATACCCAGTGCATACTCATATTTATTGCAGCACAATTCACAATAGCCAAATTATGGAACCAACATGTCCATCAACAGACAAATAGAGAATGAAAATATGATGTATATACACTATAGGACTTAGCCATAAAGAACAAAATTATACCATTTGCACCAAAATGGATGAAACTAAAGATCATTATGCTAAATGCAATCAGCCAGTCTTAGAAATTCAAAGGTCTTATGTTTTCTCTCATATATGGAAACTGGAAAAAATAGGAGCAAATTGGACTCCAGTCAAATGATTAAACAGTAAAATAGTTGAAAGGCATTGATTGGGGAAGGATGTGGAGAAAGTAAAATCGATTATTGAAAATGGGAACAGCCCAGATAAGGTTAAGTCTATAAAAGAAGGTTTCACTACCAATTTCATTAATATGCATGGTGGGGAAGGAAGGGGGTGGATGGTATATGGAGGGAAACACACCAAGTGCTTTGTTCAAGTATATTTGTATCACTTTGAATATTACTATGACTTATTACATTGCACCAGTAAAAGTATAAATAAGGCTCATTTTTAAAATCCTGCAGGAATATATTTATTTCTCTCCAGATATTAAAGATGTGAAAAATAGGTCCAATGTGATCATAGGAGACTGTATCTCTGAGGTCAATTCTGTCTATATATCAGCCCCTGAAACATCTATTCTTTCACTGCTGAGGATTGAACCCAGAGTTCCACATGCCTAGGCAAGGAATCTAGCATTCAGCTACACTCCAGCTATAAATAACTTGATAGGCCATGATGCCACCTCTAGTCTCTGTCAGACTTTCCCCTAGTTGAACCCTCTCTTCTTTTTACCTTCTGTTTTCAGGAACATTGTCAAATTTTAATATCCAAATCTAAGGACCTCCTTTTGTGTCAAATATTTCTTTATGTCCCTCATTCCTCTCATCTTAAAATCCTTAAGGTACTAAGCATCTAAAATATTTATTACCTTTACAAGTGTAATGGAGGCTATCTCCTTATTCAGGAATTTTTACAATAAATTTGTTCTTAACAGTTTAAATGTTAAAATACACACTGAAAAAAGTAGATACAAGGTTTCATTGTTTAAGTTTCTTCAAAAGACTGAATGATTTTCTTTCCAATTTGATTGACAGAATATAGCTTAATATCAAATAGGTCAAAAGTAGATTATTTAAACATACAAACTGTTACAAGAAAAGAGTCATGGTAAGTGAACATTGACCAAATCTGTTCAGTAGGTTAATATAGGGTTGCCAGGTCCACATGGAAAAGGCCAATTCTGTTGTATAAATCACTGCTTCTGATCATTCTAGTTGACACTGGTAAGCAATCTCCTTTAATTATAATCCTTTTTGCTCTAATTCCATGGTCAACATCAATCTTCTGATGACTATTTGGCTGTGTGTCTTCAAGATGATGTAAACTAGTACTTTTTTCATCATAAGATAATGTATTGGCATTCTGATCTTATATATCAATCACAGAATCTAAGCTATTAGTATAACAGAGAGATGGATCTAGTCTTGATGAATGAGCAAACTCAGATTTCTGAGCCTGCATAAAAAAGAGAAGATTAAATAAGAATGTATTAAATTTACTAAAGTCATACATCACTACCTGGTAAATAGCCTCCTGATCTAGCACAATTTGGCCATGTGTTACATGAACTATCATCAATATTCGAATAGGGCAACTATTAGTTGCATAGTATACAGAGATTCTGTAATAAAACTATTCAAACACTATGATGAGTAGGACAGTGTAAGGGATGAGAGAGGAAGGTATAGAGAGGAAAAGGAAGAACTATTGACAGAAACAGTTCAAATATGCTGTGCCCATAAATAAAAGTATCATTAGTTATAATTTTCCAATAGGTATTACATTCAATAAAGAAGAAATAAGAAATGATATTAGGCAGATTGGATATAAACACTCTGCATTTAAATGTTTCTGGGCCTCCACAGAAAGGGGCTAGATATCAGGTTTCATAGGGACATGTGCTTTTTATTCTAAAACTTCTTTTTATCCCTTATAGATGTGCAGGCACTCTGTTTTGATGAAAGATTGGGCTTCCAAATATTTTAAATAATGTTAAAAAGAATGAGTCTAAACCCAGTTCCACTGCCATCTGTTTGAACATGGAAATTTACTTAGTTTTTCTGAACCTCAATCTCTCTACCATATGGAAAATGGACAAATTATGTGAATGTTCTAGGCCTATTAATGGAACAAATGAAATGCTTTCTGAAAGTTCTTACAGAGGGACTGACGCTTGGGGAACCCTCCAGTAAGTAAGCATCAGCAACCGTCCCTTTTGCATTTCTAGGTTTAACAGCCAGGCCCCAGCTAGGGACCAGGGACTTATGAGGATAGAAACAAACACATAGCTTCAGTGTAGATTTTTTAATGCACATATATATTAGGAAAGAGCTCATCTTTGTTCTACAACATAGAGTTTATCTCTTTACTATCAGTATTTCTTTTTTT
>PVLC010003089.1:11481-35890 GCA_004027655.1 Graphiurus murinus
TACTAGGGATTGAACTCAGGGGCATTCTACCTCCGAGCTATACCCCCAGCCCTATTTTTTATTCTTTATTTTGAAACCGAGTCTCACTAAGTTGCGGGGTGCCTCACTAGGTAGCTGAGGCTGGCCGCGAACCCAGATCCTCCGGTCTCAGCCTCCCGAATGCTGGGATTACAAGCGTGCGCCACCACGCCCGGCTTACTATCAGTATTTCTTTTCTGGCAGACTTGGTGGAATCACTCCTCTTCTTCATGATTTTGCTAAAAGGAAATATTAACATCTCACCTAGCATTTCCCCTAAAGAAGAAGATAAAAATTACTCTGCACAATAGGATTAGTATCTGTCCGATGGGTAGGTGATAGCACTGTGTGGCTCTAGTAGATAGCTGGGGTCCTATCTACCAGTGGTCCTTCTTTCTGTAATAGTCAGTAGTGCTGTTCCTGTCCCTGTGAGCATAGCCAGCAATGAGGACAGAGTTTGTGCTCACAGATGAAAATGTGGAATACATACATACTCACACCTGTCACTGCTCATATCCTCTATATCTTATAGATCATCACTCTAAATGGCCGTCAGCCACTTACTCATTGGCTAAAATATGCACTTGTGTATGAGCTGTAAGGGAAAAGGAAATAGCAACATCACCTGTTGGCTGGATTTTAATATTGATGGTGTATAATTTTAATATTGATTGATGTACTTTGATAATGATTGTTTCTATCATATTTTGCCATTATACATTGATAGAATAATAGGTAAATATGGATTGCCTACAATTTATTCATTTATTTGTTACTTTGGAAGAAGATTGAAGATCTTTTGGAAGATCTTCTTCCAAAAGAAGAAGACATGATTTTAAATATTTACATTCATTTGATTGACACTAGAGTACAAGTTTCAGAGCTTCAGATGAGCATTTCATAGTGACAAATACCACTGGTATATGTGTGTGTGTGTGTGTGTGTGTGTGTGTGTGTATACACCTGTGTCACTGAGTACATGGAACTACACATTTGAAGTAAGCTGTGTAGTTTGAAGCATGATATATCTTTCCTACCTCATCTTATGTCTATTAATAAAGCTTATTTATTTTAATAACTTGGTCTTGTCTCTCAACAGGAGGAAAGTGGCCATTCTTGGTACAGTGATTGTCTTTTGTTCTATCTGTAGTCCCTGGTTTCTTTTGTGAAAAATTCTATCTTCATTTGAAAATTGCATTTCCACTATCCCAAATATTAGCTCTGTGAAGTGCTCACATATTTGGATATATCTTGCTCCACCTCTGTCAAAATTTATTACTTTAGGATAGTAAGAATATCAACTCAGTATCTTTGAGGAGAACTGAAGTTTAAACCTGACAGCTTTCTTGGATTACCAGTGTGTAGCACTACACCCAGCCTACTTAGTATGTTAAAGTGGAGATCAGAAACAGAATCACCCTCAGCTAGGTACTGTGGTATATACCTATAGTTCCAGTTCTTGGGAGGCTAAGATAGGAGGCTCACAGGTTTGAGGCCAGGCTCAGCAACTTAATGATACCTTGTTTTAAAATAAGAAAATAAAAAGTGCTAGGAGACATAGCTCAGTAGTAGAAAGCCTCTTGGTTCAATCAGCAGTACCAACAAAAAAAGGAGAGAAAAGGAAAGAGAAGAAACCTAAAGAATGAGAAAGAAAGAAAGACTATAATTGACTCCAGTATTAAATTGCTGCTCTTGCATTCTTTTCCTTTTGGTGCTAGCCAGAGTGCAAATTATTTTCAATTGTGAAAGAGTTGGGTTTGTACAATGAAGAGACACACATACAACTTAGAGAAGCAATTCTTGGTTGCTCTTAGTCTTTGGCTCTGGTTATTCCCAAGCTTGACTATATCCTTGACCTGCTGGAGTTTGGGTTGTTAACTTCTTACTTAAAGATGCCATCAGTCAAGATCCCAACAGTAAAGAAAGATACGGTTCCCTCAAGCTGGGTACTTGAAGGTTGGGCATCTGTTTGCAGAGATGAGAGAGCAAGGCTCAAAGAACAGTATGAGTGGAAAGTGTTTGCCACTCTTAAGCTGAGAGGTGGATGGAAGGGAACTTAAACCCAAATTTGGCAAAGAGGAAATTTCATAGAGAATGCTTTAGAAATGTAACCGTGACCTCTGGTAAATCATGTTGCCAAAATTAGTTGATGCAAGAAGCAGGAATAGCCTGTCCTCACTCTCGTCATTTTTGTAATCTCCTGCTGGAATCAAAATAAGAGACCAAGAGATCCCATGGACCAGGTTCATATGGGTCAGCCTTCTGTGGCAGAGCAGGTGGAAAAAGGAAACAGTGCATCTAGAGGGGTAAATAAATGCAAGATGCCCAGCACAGAACCAATTAGCTAGTAAATTTCCCTTTTCTCTCTGCCAGTTCCACTTGAGTTTACATCATCTGCCAACTAGAACAGTACTGAAAAATCCACTTGAAATTCTCCCTTCTAGTTTCAAATCAAGTGCCTGCTTTGTTCACTTTAATTATCCCTAACTCAGGACTTGTGCAAAAAGGGTAGTGTTGAAAGCATTAGGACTAGCTGCTGATACATTGGTCAGTCAATTAACCCATAAGAACCACACTACTTGCTCCAGAAAGCAGGCACTAAAGACAGCAGAACTTAAAACACTCTCCAAGCTGTTGGCCTGCTCATTTCTGTTCTTTCACCCAACCCCAACAGCAATTAAATCTCTCCAAACTAGTTTTCTTCCTAGACATGAAAAGCAATCTAAATCACAAATGTTTACTTTGACTCTATCAGGGCACATCAACCTACTACCAACCAGAGCAATTTCCAGGGGAGTGGATTCTGAAGTCACTCTACTCCCAGACTGCACACTTCCACATGCTTGTCAGAGAGTTTTGCATTCACCTGGTTTCACTCCTCATAATGATCTTGTAGTCAGGCAAAAAGAGAAGGAGAAGTCATCCAGTATATTTTCTGAAGGGCTAAATGAAAAATTTAGTCCAAGAACTTACAGTTTCTGAATGCTGTAATTCAACCTAGGCCAAAATGAAAGTGAAGACAGAGTATTCCCAGAGAAATTTTCATCTACCTTTCCTGCTGTTTACTGCTTGTTTCTCCTCCTCCTCCTCCTCCTCCTCCTCCTCCTCCTCCTCCTCCTCCTCCTCCTCCTCTTCTTCTTCTTCTTCTTCTTCTTCTTCTTCTTCTTCTTCTTTCTGTTGAGGAATACTAAAAATGAATTGGTATGTAGAGGGAAATCCTATCTTCTAAAAACAGCTGGATGCTGGCAAGTATTTGGAGCAATACTGAATACTATGATGCTATTGAGCATAGCCAGGACCTGAATTCGATGTCATTTTTAAAATAGAGATTACAACAGTGAGAATGTTGACCAAAACACTTCTCCTCTCCACCCTCTTTCTCCCTTCTTTTCTATACTTCTTATGTATAAGCAATTGTAATGTGATTAAAATAACATACTTTCTTTAGATCTTTAGGACAATATATATATTATATATATATGTTCTATATATTATATATAATTGTATATATTCTCTATATATTCTATATATATATCATATATATACAGTATATATATATATATATATATATATATATATATATATTTATACTGTAGGTGCAGTTTATATGCAAAGCAATGTCTGTGACCATTATATGTTTCCAGGATGATTTCTGTTGGAATTGTAAAACATTTGCAGAAAGACCACAAAATGTAACACGTGACAGAACTTACTCTAAACATTCTACCATAAATTGTTAGAATATGCTTTGAGTCAGCCACTACCAGTACTGCATTCTATAAGAGGGAAAATGAGGCAGTGAAAGATTAAGTGACTTTTTCTTAATTACACATCTAGTAGAAATTGAAGATTTCAATATATTGAATAAATTGGGTATAGAATATAGACAAAAATTTTGGAGAAATTTCAATCATTTTTATTTTCCATAAAGAAGCTAATTAATTACTACAATACATTAAAAGTTCTTTGCACAAATTTTGAATATCCCATATTGCCAAGGTATGTAATTGTGGTGATACCATTTTTAATGTAGTGTAGAAAAATTGAGTCAAACTAATTAGCATATCATCTTAATTATTTCTTATTTTTTTGATGAAAATATTTGAAATTTATTCTCTTAGCAGTTTTGAAATTCACATTACTTGGTTATTAGGTATACTTACTACATTATGTATGTATTAATTTTTAAAAAATTTTCAATGTATACTAAAATAAGTAAATAAAAGTTTAAAAATGACAATGTTAATTTCAGAATAAGAAACAAATATTGTGATACTTCATAGAAACAGTTATAGTAAAAAATTTGGTTTCAAGATAGTTATGGCAAGACTTAATTCACAATGTATCTTAAATATGCTACTAATATAATTATAAAATTACATATATTTTAGGGCTTTACTAGATCTTCCAGTTACCTCTGTGTGGAGCCTATAGTCTTAAGATATGAATGTAATGTAAGAAACACACAATATTATATATTCTGTGAAATCTTGACAACAACTCAAGAACTGAGGAACCTTTCTATCCTAGTTCAATTGATGTCTTTATTTTCATATTTGTGTATAAATGAACAAACTAATTTGTTTAATTATATATTCAAGACTACAATGGAAGGATAGAGTCATAATTCACACTGAAGTTTGTCTGACTCCAAATCCCAGGTTCAAAAGACTATGTCAAAAAATGGGACTGGTAATGAGGATTCATTCCACAGTTCCTCAAAAAAAAAAAAATTAAAATGATCAAAAATGTTCTTAGCCAGTCTTGGTGGTGCACTCCCATAATCCCAGTACTTTGGAAGCTAAAACCAGAGGATTGCAGTTCAATGCCAGCCTCGGTTACTTGATGAGGCCTTCAGCAACTTAGGCCCTATTTCAAAATAAAAAAATAACGTATGTCTGGGGGCCTAGCTCAGAGATCCAACTTCCCTGGTTTCAATCCCCAGTACCAAAAAAAAAAAAAAAAAGAAAGTCTGAAAATCACGATGGCATCAGTTATTTTATTGAAAAGTATAAACAATTTTGGAAAGACTGTTGTGCAAATCCTATTTAATTTAGATCACTAATAGGGTCCTTTTTTTTTTTTTTGCGGTACCTTTGAGCTATACCCCCAGCCTTATTTTTTATTCTTTATTTTGAAACTGAGTCTCACTAAGTAGTTGCGGAGTGCCTCACTAGGTAGCTGAGGCTGGCCGCGAACCTGGATCCTCTGGTCTCAACCTCCTGAAGGCTGGGATTACAAGCCTGCGCCACCACGCCTGGCTCCTAATAGGGCCCTTTTAATGGCTTGTCAATGGTGAGGTTTCTTCAACACACTAGCAGCCAATTACTTGAGATGGTAAAAAAATGTGTCTTCACTTGTCAGTGGAATATGGAAAAATTTTAAAAAGTAAAACTAAAAAAACAAGTAATTCTCCTATCAATTTAAATGTCTAAATATTGGCTCAACACAACAAGAAGTGCAGAATAATTTCACCAGATATAGAAACTTAATGATGTTCTTTCTTTATTCGTTTATTTATTTAGTTGAACTGGGAATTTAACCAGGAGTGCTCTATCTCTGAGCTATACTCCAAAAGCTATACTTATGTATTTATTTATTACATTTTATTTATTTTTTCTCTGTTCTTTTTTAAAATTTTATATTTTTAATTGGTGCATTGTAATCATACATCTTTGTTAAGTACAAGCTGATAAAGGCATACAGGCGCACATTTCTCATTTAACCCTTCCCCAATTCCCTCCCCACTCCCTCGCCCTCCCTCCTTCTCAAGTTCAGTTTAGTAATTGACTTTAATATGTTCATGAAAGTACATCATGTGCATTAGGATGTCCTCCTTCCCCTCATCACCTTCTGTTAAGTCAAATTCTTTGCTCTCCTAAGGTTTCTCCTTCTTCATCTGGAGTCCCTCTTATGTCCCATGTTCTCTCTAGCTTCCACATATTAGGGAGAACATACGATTTTTTACTTTTTGTGACTGACAAATCTCACATAACATAATGTTTTCCAGTTCCTTCCATTTCCCTGAAAATAACATGATTTTGTTCTTCTTTATGGCTGAGTAAAATTCCATTGTGTACATATCCCATAGTTTTGTAATCCATTCATCTGTTGATGGACATCTTGGCTGCTTCCATAGTTTGGCAATTGTAAATTGTGCAGCTATAAACATAGATACATATGCATCGGTCTGATAGTTTGGTTTCCATCCTTTTGGGTAGATACCCAAAAGTGGTATTGCTGGATCATATGGTAGGTTCATTCCCATTCGTCTAAGGATCCTCTGTATTGTTTTCCAAAGTACTTGCACGAATTTGCAATCCCACCAACAGTGTATTAGAGTTCTCCATACCCTCACCAGCATTCCTTGTTGTTTGTATTCTTGATGATTGCCATTTTATTGGGGTTAGGTGAAATCTCAAGGTAGTTTTGATTTGCATCTCTGATTCCTAATGATGTTGAACATCTCCTCATGCATTTATTGGCCATTTGTATTTCTTCTTTTGTGAAGTGTCTATTTAGATCCTTTGCCCATTTTTTTTATTGATTTATTTGTTTTCTTAGCTGCGAGTTTCTTGAGTTCTCTGTATACCCTAGATATTAGTCCTCTATCAGAAGAGTAGCTGGAGAGATTGTCTCCAACACTGAGGGCTGTCTGTTGAGGTTCTTGATAGTTTCCTTTGCACCACAAAAGCTATTCAGTTTAATGCAATCCCATGTATTGATCTTCCTTTGAGTTATTTGTACTTTTGGGGTCTTGTTAAGAAATTGTTTACCTGTGCCTATGTGTTGAAGTGTTGGGCCTACGACCTCTTCAAGTAGCTGCAAGGTCTCTGGCCTAACTTCCAGGTCTTTGATTCACCTTAAGTTAACTCTTGTGTAGCGTGAGAAAGTGTTTTTTTTTTTTTCCATTTTCCTGCCTACGATTAACCAGTTTTGCTAACACCATTTGTTAAAGAGGCTATCATTTTTCCAGTGTATATTTTTGGTTCCTATGTCAAAAATCAGTTGACTGTAAGCATGTGGGTCTGTTTCTGAATCTTCTGTTCTGCTCCATTGGTCTATGTGTCTGTTTTTGTACCAATATTATGCTGTTTTTATTACTGTGGCTTTGTAGTAGAGTTTGAAGTCAGATATTGTGATACCTCCTGCATGGTTCTTGTTGCTAAGAATTACTTTGGCTATCCTGGGCTTCTTGTTGTTCCAATAGAATTTGAGGACTGATTTTTCTATGTCTGTAAGGAATGACCTTGGTAATTTAATGGATATTGCATTGAATCTGTAGATCACTTTGGGGAGGATGGCCGTTTTGATGATATTTATTCTGCCTATCCAAGAGCATGGAAGATCTTTCCATCTTCTAAGGTCTTCATCAATTTCTTTTTTCAAATTTTTATAGTTTTCCTTATAGAGGTCTTTGACCTCCTTGGCTAGGTTTATCTCTAAGTATTTTATTTTTCTGGGTGTTATTTTGATTGTAGTTGTTTTCTGAATTTCTTTCTTTTTTTTTTTTTTGGTTGACTTTGTTGGGTCTTCTAAATATAGTATCATGACATCTGCAAAAAGGGATAGTTTTAGTTCTTCTTTCCCTATTTTTACCCCTTTTATTTCCTTCTCTTGCCTTACTGCTCTGGCTAGAGTCTCAAGTACTATATTGAACAGAAGTGGTGATAATGTACATCATTGTCTTGTTCCTGTTTTTAATGAGAACTCTTGCAGTTTTTCTCAATTTAATATGATGTTGACTATGGGTCTATTGTATAGTCTCTATGATGTTGAGATATGTTCCTTCTATTCCAATTCTCTGTAGTGCTTTTAGCATGAATGGGTGTTGGATCTTGTCAAATGCTTTTTCAGCATCAATTGAAATGATCATGTGATTTTTGTTTTTGGTTCTGTTTATGTGGTGAATTACATGGATAGTTTTTAGGATGTTGAACCAGCCTTGCATCCCTGGGATGCACCCGACTTGATCATGGTGTATAATTTTCTTGATGTGTTTTTTTTTTTTTTTTTTGCAGTACTGGGGATTGAACTCAGCGGCATTCTACCTCCGAGCTACACCCCCAGCCCTATTTTTTATTCTTTATTTTGAAACCGGGTCTCACTAAGTTGCGGAGCGCCTCACTAGGTAGCTGAGGCTGGCCGCGAACCCGGATCCTCCGGTCTCAGCCTCCCGAATGCTGGGATTACAAGCGTGTGCCACCACGCCTGGCTTCTTGATGTGGTTTTGAATGTGCATTGCTAGTATTTTGTTTAGCAGTTTTGCATCTAAGTTCATCAATGATAGAGGCCGATAATTTTCTTGTTTTATGTTTATTTGACTTTGGTATTAATGTGATGTTGGATTCATAGAATGTGTTTGGGAGAGTCCAGCTTCTCTTTATTTCAAGGAATAATTTAAGGAGTATTGGGATTATCTCTTCTATACATGCTTTATAAAATTCACTTGGACAACCATCTGGCCCTGGCCTTTTGTTTGATCGTAAGCTCTTTATTGCTGTTTCTATCTCTTTGATTGTTATTGGTCACTTTAAGTTTTCTGTATCTTCTTGACTCAATTTAGGAAGGTTATATATGTCTAGAAATTTGTCAATTTCTTCTAGATTTTCCATGTTGTTGGAGTATAGTTTTTCAAAGTAATTTCTGATGATCCTCTGTATTTCCACACTGTCAGTGGTAATATCACCTTTTTCATCTCTTATTTTGGTAATTTGGGCTGATTCTCTCTTTCTTTTGGTTAGGTTGGCCAATGGTTTATCTATCTTGTTTATTTTCTCAAGAAATCAACTTTTGGTTTTGTTGATTTTCTGTATTGTATTCCTCATTTAGCAGTGTGGTATCCATTCTCCATGTGTTTATATGGTTACTCTGGGTCTTCTTAGAGTTGATTTCTAGTTTCAATCCATTGTGGTCTAAAAAGATGGAGGGAATTATGTTACATTTTTTGAATTTACCAGTGCTTATTTTGTGGCCCAGAATTTGGTCTATTTTGAAGAAGGTTCCATGGCAGCTGAGAAAAATGTGAATTCAGCTGTAGTTGGGTGAAGGAGTCTGTATGTGTCTAATAGGTGCATTTGGTTTATGGTATTGTTTAGGTCTGAGTTGTCTTTACTGATCTTTTGTTTAGAAGATTGGTCTAGTGATGTGAAAGGAGTATTGAAGTCTCCCAATATTATTGTGTTGGGATCTATGTGTGACTTTATATCATGCAGAGTTTGTTTTATGAAATGGCTGCACCTGCATTTCAGGCATAGATGTTAATAACTGTTATTTCCTCTTGCTGGATTGTTTCTTTTACTAGTAAAAAATGGCCTGCTTTGTCACTTTTGATAAGCTTAGGCTTGAAGTCTAATTTATCTGATATCATGTTGCTACTCCTGCTTGTCTTCGAGTTCCATTGGCATGGATTACCTTTCTCCAGCCCTTCACCTTTAGTTTGTGGGAATCTTTGCTTGTAAGGGGTGTTTCTTGCAGTCAGCATATAGATGGATTCTGGGTTTTAATCCATTTTGCCACCCTGTGCCTTTTTATTGTGGAGTTGAGACCATTTATATTCAGTGTGATTATTGAGAGATGATTTTTAATTCCTAACATTTTGAGTTTTGATTTCTGTTTTCAGTACTTTTTATTCTTCTTTGCTTAGTTTGCTTCCTAGAAATTTTTGTTTCTCTGGTTCTAAAGTTTACTCATTAGTTCTTCTTTGTAGTTAATCTCTTTAAGTAGTTTCTCTAGTGCCTGTTTGGAAGACATAAATTCTGTCAGTGTCTGTTTGTCATGGAAGGTTTTTATCTCCCTGTCAATTTTTAGAGAGAGTTTTGCTGGGTAGAAGATTCTTGAATGCAAGTTATTTTCTTTCAGAGTTTGGAATATGTTACTCCAGCCCCTCCTGGTTTCATGTCTTTGTTTGGGAGGTCTGGAGTGATTCTTATTGGTTTGCCTCCAAATGTCACTTGTCCTTTTACTTTTGTTGCCTTAAGAATTATCTCCCTAGCCTCTACATTAGTGAACTTGTTTATATGTGGCGTGGTTGACCTTTTCTTTGGTTTTGTCTATAGGGGGTTCTATATGTTTCCTGTAACTGTGTGTCAACTTCTCTTTCTATATTTGGAAAATTCTCTGATATTACTTCTTTGACAAGATTGTTTATTCCATTAGTTTCACCTTACAATCCTTCTTCTATGCCTATTATTCCTAGGTTAGCTCTTTTAAAATTAGCCCAAATCTCATCAATGTCTAATTCATACTGTTGAATTTTTTTCTAGATTATGTACTATGAATTCATTTTTGGAAAGGTCATCTTCTAAGAGTGATATTCTATTTTCCATGTGGTCTAATCTACTGTATATAGTTTGCTGCATTGATGCCTTCACTTCAATTATTTCATCTTTCACATCTTTCACTTCCTTCAAAGTCTCTATATTCCTGGTCAGGGTGTCAGATTATTTCTTCCTTCATTTCTTTACAGCTCTCTCTCTGTATTCTTTCTGGAAGTTTTGCATGATTTCTACTATTAATGATCTGAATTGTTCTGGTAATCTCTGCCATTCTGTGTTGTTGAGTTTGGTTATTGTGGGTTTGTAGTGACTCACTTTTCCTTTGCTATTTTTCCTTCCCATGGTTTCCCTGTTCCTAATTTTAATCTTTGCTGCTCTTGCAAGCTTTCTCTCAATTTATAGGTTTCTTATTTTTATTTTCTCCCTGTGAATAGTATATTGTACTGAGTTGCAATTACTCTAGGACTTCTTCTGCCTACTCTAGTGGTGCTTTGGTGGGTTTCAGGTGTTGAGTCTGTTTTTTGCTTCTGTTATAGGGATTCATCTCAGAGATGTGAGTAGGTAGTTTGTGGTCTCTGTGTTTTAGGCCTTGATATGGGATGTGTTGAGCTTGAATAGGGTAAAGTAGAGGGTATGGTCCAGTGGAATAAGATATTGAGTGTATTGAGGTGAAATATGGTAAAGATTAGTGATAGTGGATATGTCAGGGGATTCTGGTAATCAATGTAGAGTTTTAGGTGTGGTGGTATGAGATGGTCTTGATATGAGACAGAGAAAAAAGAAAAGAGAAACTAAAAAGTGTTGAGGAGAAAAATATAGATGGGAGAGAGGGAGGGAAGCTTGTAAAAGGGATACGGAAGAGAGTCAACAAACTGAGCAAAAAATAACAAAGCAACCAATCATCCAAACAAACATAAATAAATCAAACAATACAGAATGAAAACAGAGTAAAAACAAAAAACAACAAGAAACAAAAACAAAAACACTGCAATTTTGTAAGTACAGAGCTGAGTTGTCCTCTGCAATGCTTTTGGATCTGCGTGGATATTTTCAGCTTTTAAATATCTGCTCACTGTATTAGATTTTCAAGCATGGCTCTGGCATTCTTATTTGCTCTCTCTGTCAGTGCAGGCAGGGAGTTCTATTTCCCTTTGCACCACCACCAAAACAATTATATTCTAGAGTAAGTACCTGGAGATTTCAGAATACAGTGTAGGGACACCTGAAACACTAGAAAGAGAAAAGAAAAGTAGTTCAGAAGTCCCTTTGACCACTTTCTCATCTACAAGCATTTAGGATGGCCTACTGTTTGCAGGGACTAGAGCACATCAGGTAAAATACACCATAATGTCCTAATGCCAGATAGTTGTGGTAGATGCTGGCCCTTCTGTGTGTCATGACTTTCCTCAGGCTTCAGAGCTTTCCCAAAACACAACATGATCTCTCTGGATGGGAGAGTTACTTATGGTGTGGGACAGCCCAGTGCCTTCAGCAACTCTGTTGTGTACCAACTAAGTGGCAAGAACATTTCCCACTCAAAAGGCTAACTAAAAGTACATCCTTGGATTTTTTATATGAATATTTTATATTTATTATATTTTATATCCATAGTTTATTTATGCATCACAATTATACATCATAGTAAGATTCAAAGTGATACCAATATACATATATGCATAACTTGTCATGTATCCCTCTGCATCCCATCCTGCTCCCCTCTCTTCTCTTCCTGTACATGTTAGTGAGATTGGTAGTGATACCTTCATATATGGAAATAACAGTATTTGAACTGGACCCTCAGTCAATCCTGCTTTTTCCCCACTCCCTTCTCTCTTCCCCAGTTCTCCTCCACTATTCTACTGGTCTCTCCTCATTTATCTGTAATACTTCTTTGACCCTATTTTCTCTCTAGCTCCAATGCATCCTTGAATATGAAAATGACCTCATGGAGAAACTGATCTTCTGAGTGAGAATCACATTTGTCAGAATAATAAAATAAAATATTCTCTGCTCAGAAATAATATTTTTGAAATTACAACTGTTAGTTCACTTAATGTGAAGTATGCAGGTGTTTTAGATGACCTGTATCATTGTTTTTTGATAGGCTGGCTGAGAAGACTGTCATCCATACACCCAAATGGAAACTGAGACAAGAATGATGATGCTAGTTTTATAAAATTTAAATTTACTCCCTTTTCATGAATGCTAAAATTAGTAGGTGGAGGAAGGTGTTATTTATTTGCATTCATTTCAGCTATTATTTGTAGAAAAGTGAGTTAGTCAGAGAAGAGCTATAAGATGATACTGCTCATTGATTTCCACAGATGTCATTAAATGTGTTTGTATATACACAGCAATGTGTGAATTCTTAGAAAGCCTTTTGAGTTAATTATTTATAAACTTTCATTTTCAAGAGCTGTTTTAATTGTCACCAGAGGGCTCCAGCTCAACTCATGCCATACCTCATCCACGGGCCCTCCATCATATGGCCAGAGTACTCTCACATTTTCTCTTCCAAGTGATTATGTCATTTCTTCCTCATTTGACAAGATTTCAACCTGTGAAACATGTCTACTGACCACATATCGAAAGTCTTGACAATACAGATTGACATATGTATTAACTATTAAAAGTATGACTGATCACTTACTATGTGGAGGCTTTAAAAAACTGTTGATGACATTTGTTTTGTCATCTATGTATTTGTTAATTACAGTGTATTATGATTCTATAATAAAGTAAAATTGTTAAGATAACTCAGGTCATATTAATTTTCTATAGTAAAAATATTGATTTAATAATTATGCATCCAAAGCAAAAAATTATATTTTCTTTTTAGGCCTATAATATTTAGCCTTAAGTATTTCATTAATATAGTCAATTAAAGTGGTCTAAATTTGAATATGCACATGCAAAAAGTCAAAAATTTACTCAGATAAGCTTTATGATTATTTTCTCTTTAGCAAAGTTTTTACTTTTTGCAATAAATTTAGTATAATGATTACAAAATCCCATTGTTTATTCTAGCAGGATTTTGTAATCATTATACTAAATTGACTACTTCATCTCAGCCCCTCTTCTTTCCCAGTTAGATCTTGTATGTTGAAATCAGATTAAGTTTTAACTGGAAAGAGAAGATATTGGGGCCCTTTATTGTTACAAATTTGTGTGGTTGCATCTTTAAACTGTAGCAAATCAAGATTTTGAAATTCCCCCAAAGTTGTGATTTTAAAAGTATTAAAGACAGACTTCAGAAAGCTTCAGAAAGTTTGGCTGGATCTCATTAAACATACTGTAGATAGAAGTGAGTATTATGGAGCTGTTGATGATCAAAATAAAACATCCTGAATCTTTATTTTCATCATGTCAAAACAAATTGACATTCATCAAGTACAGCTCTTCATAGAAGCAGTATATAACAAGATCCCTGGCGGTTATCATTGCAATATCGAGGGTGCTATGAAGGAGTTTGTCAAATTACTCTAAAGAAATGTAAGTGGTCATGAAAGAATGATATGAAATTCATAATAAATTTTCTTTAATGACATTTGTCATTATAAATTTGCATGCTTGATGCTTATATTATTCTTTTATCTTTTCACCTTTTCTGTAGATAAGTTTTAGATTTCTCAGCCAGGAAAAAGATAGGAATATTTTTAATGTCTAGCATTCATCATAGCTCCTGTCTAGTTCAGTTTCTTTAGCTGCCTAACTCACTCTGGGGAGCAGTCTCTATGGCTAATCAATCATTCATCTATCTATGTTTTTCTTGGGTGGCTGACATCTAAGCAACACAGAAATCAGACAAATGAGTATGTCTGAGAAACAAAACAGTGAGATAAATTCTTCACTTCTCTTTGGGCTCTAGCAATTCTTAAAGAGGAAAACCTTCCCCAAATGAAGAACAAGGCCATGTTAATGCTTCTGCCTAGAGATGGAAAGAAATCAACATGGAAATTTGCTCAGGTATGTATGACAACTAATTTGCTATGACACTTTTTCACAACTTAGAGGGATTTTGTGGCCAGCAACTTTGCCTGGGTGAGTTTATTTTTTTTTCCTCCCGGGGGGTGGGGGGGGAATATTTGTTAGAGTTAGTTTATCTGAGGCCCTTTCTTTTACTACTTCTTAAAAAGCATAAAGCAGAGGCAGGAAGGCCAGTGGTGGCTGTGTTTGAGAGGTTGCCAATATAAACCGGAGCCTGAACTGCCTTCATTATTTGTTGTAAAAGAATCATTCTGTTATGAAGGAATAGAATAGATGTGAACTGATGGTGTATAATGACCAGTTGTCTTCCTCATAGATTATGACAGCAGGATGTTGTTGTTGTTAAAAATGAATGAAAAACAGCTTGATGTTTTAGGAAGGATGATGGCTTAATTCAATGTCCCTTTTCTGGTTCTTGTGCTATTTAGGTGGGTAATTTTAAAACACAGTTTTGTTAGAATAGTCTCCTTTTTGGGTGAAGTAATCAGGTTGAATGACATTTTGTGTCCTTCAAAACACTGACTTTAAAAACTATAAATCCTATTCAAGTTGGACATTTCTAGAAGGATCCTTGCATGTTCTGCCACTGTGCTTCCAGAAGCTCCCGCATTTTAGAACGTGTTGAAAAATAAAAACAATAAGACCAAAGAAGTTTTCCACATTTATTACTGATTTGGGGCAGACTTAATAAGAGGAATTCTATACCAAAATATATATGCAATATTAAAATATTTGGGGACTCATGGAAGAAAAAAGGCTCAAAACATAATCAGAAACCCAACCTCATAATTAATAAGAGGATACACATATATGTATAAGTTCTTATATATATATTTTTTGTGAATTTCCCCAAGGCAACTAGATTCATAGCTGCTGACTAAATAGTACTTTCAAAATATTTAATTTCTTTAAAAAGCAAGCATTATTGAAATAAGGTTAGATTAAAATGTGAATAAAAATATTAAGTGCATTGATAATGATATTTTCAGTTGAAAGGGAATCTTGGAACCTCATGAATTGCAAAGTTACGGAAAAACTCTTTTATATACCTATTTGCTATAATTTTCAGGGATGGCATGGTTGCCTCTAGCACATATCATGTACTTGACTGTGGAGATCCTTGGAAAATCCTTTTCATGACCCAGAGGGGGTCCACAGAGAGAAACTGAGCAGCATTATCCCATGTCTCAGCTACATTCAACCAGATGTGGAACCCAGGAAGAGGGACCTTATATAAGAGATACATTGAGAAAGTGATTACAGTTTTTACTCTTGAGTAGGGGAAAAGCAGAACAGGAAAGGGGGAGGAGCAACAATAGGGAGAAGGGCAGTTGACGTGTCATGGTGGTGGATTCAGCCTTAATATGGACTCAATGTTTTGTCTTCCCAAAATTCAAATGTGGAAGTCTTATCCCTTAATGTGATATTAGGAGATAAGACCTTTGGAAGATAATTAGGTCATGGAGATGGAGCTCTCATTAATGGGATTAATGTCCTTATAGATGAAACTCCAGAAAACACCTTCCTCTTCTTATCATATGAGGGCACTGCTGTAATGAAGTGGGCTCTTCATCAGACACCAAATCTGCTAACACCTGAATCTTGGATCCTCATCCTCCAGAATTGTGAGAAATAGATGTTGTTTTGTAGATATGACATTCCCTTCTTGAAGTTTGAATGGACCAAGACAAACCTCTTCCCAAGAAGGACTCATGTCACATCTGTCTTAGCATGAGGCATGGTTGCTGTTTGATTCCCCCATGTTTCTGGGCAGTCAATTATTGGCAGAAGATGTCCCAGTGGTACATGCCCCGTGACTTCCAGCTCTCTGTACATATTTGGAAAACAGACCACTTGGTACCAAAGGCTTCTTCCAAGAAGAGTTGCAGATGTGGGTTATATTAGGTTTCTCCAAATAGAGAGTGCTAATAGTGTAGATTTTTTAACCTAGAATGAGATCTGTTATAAGGAATTGGCTCACATGATTATGGAGGCTGAGGAATCCCACAGTCTGCCTTCAGCAAGCTGGAGACCCAGGAAAGTCATTGATATAACTCCAGTCAGAATGTGAAACCTTGCAATCAATAGTATCCATGGTATAAGTCCCATTCTAAGGACAAGAGAAGACCTGTATGTCGGGCTCAAAAAGGGGGCAGGAGTGAGAATTCAAAGCTCATTGGCATTTTGTTCTACTTAGCCCTTTGACAGGTTGGAATATGCCCACCCACCTTGGGGAAGCCAATATGTTTACTAAATTCACCATTTCAAACACTAATCTCTTCTAGATAGATTCTCACAGACACATTCAGAAATAATGGTTGATCAGATATCTAAAAATTTCATGGCCCAATCAAACTGATGGGTAAACCAGAGGCATGAGTGTGAATTAAATGTGATGTTCCTCTCTGTGTGTGTCTGTATGTGTTTCAATATTGTATGATTGTGCAAAAGAAAGAAAGATATTTGAGAAATTCAGATAAAGAAGAAATGACAGCTTTCAGTTATTCTAAACAGTTGGAAAACTCTGATATTTTTGAGGTACCTAAATTAACCAAATATTCAAATAATGATTACATTCAAATTTCACTTTATATTTCCATATTATTTTTATTACTATGACAGCTCTTAAAACCAAACTATAATATGACTAAAGAAGTTATTATTCATTCATAACAAGTGGACTGAGTACAAATAAGTTTAAATATTTTGCATGAGAACTCTTACAAAGGTAATAGTGGAACCACAACTCACCTTTACTGAAACAAAAGATACTTCCTTTTTTAAATTTTTATTTTATACTTTTATCGGTGTATTATAATCTCACACCATAATAATGTAGTTCACAGTGATAGTGACATACATGTATACAGCACTTGGTGGGCTTTCCCCACTGCCCCTACCCTTCACCATACAAGGTATTGATATTGACATTGATATTCTCACATATGTACATATATGAGAAATTTTACCTTCATTGATCCTCTCTCTCCATCTCCCATTCCTTAGACTACCTCTGGCTCCACTGGAATTCCTTCTCCACTATCTGAAGTCCTTCTGATATCCCAATTACTTCCTAGTTTCTGCATATGAAATAAAACATATGATCCTTCACTTTCTGTGACTGGATAATCTTACTTAACTAATATTTTCCAGGTCCATCCATTTTTCTGCAAATGACATTATTTTGTTCTTTTTTGTTGCTGAGTAGAATTCCATTGTGTGTATACCCCACACTTTTATAATAAAACTAATCTGTTGATGGTCACCTAGAAAGTGTTCTATACTATTGGTGGTACTGCAAATTAGTATAGCTGCTATGGAGATCAGTGTGAAGATTCTTCAGAAAATTGAAAATAGATTTACCATATGATACAGTTATAGCACTCTTGAGCATCTTTCCAAAGGGACTAAAATCAGAATATATTAGTATATGCATATCTATGTTTATAGCCCCACAATTCACAATAGCCAAATTATGGAACTAAACAATATTTTCTGGGCAAGACATGGTGGCACATATCTGTAATCCTACTACTCGGAAGATTGAGACAGGAGGATTGCAGGTTTGAAGCCAGCCTCTATAATTTTGTGAGGTTCTCAGCAACGTAGCAAGACCCTGTTTCCAAATAAAAAATAATGTTTGCTATATTTGCCAAATATTGGATTAACTACTTGGTTTTGAATGTCTCACAGGAAAGTATAAGTATAACCAAAAACAAGTGTATTATTATGGGATTAAAAAGAAGAAGAAGAAGAAGAGTCATATGCATGGAGCCATTTAAAAGACCACACACATAACTTAGCTAAATATCTTCTGGCTTTGATTCCCCCTTATATTCAACATTATAATTTATAATGGTACTTCTGTGTTTAGGCTTACAGAATAAATGTAGTATGTCATTGATTCCCAAAACTTCTCTGAGTCTATAAGATGCTATAAAACTAAAGCCATTCTTCTTTTTCTTCTTGAAGTTTGTAGGTCTGGGCCCACTAGACACCATAAAAAATTATATTCCTGTAAGGGACTGCTATTGGGTCAATTGGGTGATTAAAAAAAAAAAGTAAAACCTGTTTGTGTTCTCCTATGTATATAAACCAGGAACCTTTCTTCTTTTCATTCTTGTGGGACTCTTTTTGATTATAGGGATTTCTGTGCTAAATTGAGAACCGTAAAGATACTAGAGTTAGTGGGGCCTCCTATAAAGTGGGAAAGAGGATACAACAACCTTAAAACTAAATAAAAGATGCTTGGTTCATGGATGGCTCTGCCAAATATGTAAAAACAGAAAAAAGATAGTAGTGGCATATAATCTTTACAGCAGGCAAATTATTAGTATTAATGGACAGGGTGATAACAGTGTATATCCTAAATCATATGCTGTGTTTTAGGATTTGTGCCATGAGGATTTTTTTCACAATATTGTCTTTCACCAAATAGATTGGCTACCTTGCTTCCTGATTGAAATGCTAATCAGTGGATGGCCCAGGGTAAAGACTGGGAAAACACGGCAGCAATATATCTGGGTTATTGTACAATGTACTAACATGCCAATTCTTCATGTAGTTACCCACTGCAATTGAAATACCATTTAAAAGCAGATGAATAGCTTTGTTGACCAGGCTTGTGAATTTTGACTCAGCAACTCTTATGACAGGCAAGACACAATGGGCACAACAAAAACCTCAAGCCCATAGAAGAAACCACCTCCTCATTTTCATGTTCCTGTGGCTGTGCCTTTAGCTTCTGCTTGACTGTAAAGAACCCAACTCAGTAACTGAGGCAAATTTCTGTTTTCTTTATATCAGTTAGGATGAAACTTTCAATCTCTGGCCAGATAGGGACAGTAACTACTCATCAGCTTGAAGAAGGTATAGAAGATGGAACTGTGTCCATCACCAACCTTTAAGATTAAGTGATCTAAGTCTCAGAGAGAGGAAATGATATAGGATAGAAGAAATAAGCGGGAAGAAAGGATACATAATGGAGAACAAGGAAAATGTAACTTTAATATGGAAGCTTGTGACAAGGCCTATTAGGCCCAGAAGTCCCTGAGAATTTTACAAGAGACTCTGAACACTCTTATTGATCCCCCTTATGGAGGTGTCTGTCAGACAATGGATAACACAGAAGAGAAATCTCCTTGGAAACTACTCAAAAGAGCAATTTCCTCAACATTGTTGGTTGTCCTTGAATAGTTTAGAAGGACATCTGATGATATTGTGGGTCAGGAAAAAGAACACTCTGAATCACTTTGTGACTACCTGAGGTCATCCTCACATGCCTCTTGTCCATCCCTCATAAAAGAACCCTAAAAAGGAAGAGTCTTGCATACCCAAAAAAGATGATTTCTTCCTCTTGAGGTGGCTCATGGTCTCCCTTGAATGTGTATTCTGATTCTTAAATAAACCTCTGTCATAGTCTCTGAAAAAAAAATAATAATGTAGTTTGGAAGTAGAATACTCCTGGGTTCAATCCCTAGCACCTAGCACCACACACACACAGATACAAATACTTTATGTAACACCCATGACAGTTTTTCTGTCCTCCATGGTTTTGTTCCTGGTTTTCTTTTTCTTTCTACATCTTTAAAAATAATTTTCAGTGCCTCATTCAGAGCTTGGAAATAAATCTTGGTAATAATGTACTTACAGTGGCAAATTAACTTGAAATAAATTAGATTATACACAAAACTTTGGTCCATGATCATATAACTTTCAAGCTGGACTTTATTTCAAAGTGACCCCTTGAAATAGAGATTTACAAGTGTACTGGTGACAGCAGCTTCATGAGGGAGCTGCTGGAGGAGTCTGCAGAACTAGTTTATGACCCACCATGCATTTTGTATCCAAGATGGCCTTGTGGCTACAGAGCAACTCATTTGCTGTTCTATATAATAATTAAAGTATCTTAAATGTGTGTCATTTAACCATATGCACACACATCTGTAAAGGAGTCTCTTTATGGCTGCCTTCTGTTTATTCCAGATAATTCTTTTCTTGCACCAAAGAAAATGAGTCATTGCCTTGCCCACTTGATACAAGTTGAGTGTTTTGTCCTCTGTCATTAACTTGTGCAGATAACTAGGGACCATTGCTAATTTTTTTTTAAGCTGGTATGTGTAGAAATTGCAGGTCTGACATGACACTACCGTGAAAGAATGCAGGAATTAAAGTGATATTTTGCCATCCATGTAATGTATCTTCCTCCCAGAGTCTGGATAAATAAAATGCAACTCAGATTGATCACAAGGTAAGATATCAGGGCTTCTATTTATAGAATTCTTAAAAAAATCATGTGAAAAATTTCTGCTTGGTATAGAAGTTAATATAGACTTCATAGTACCTAATGATTTGAGAAAGTAACCATTAATTTGTCAAGATTTTATCATCACATATCCAAAATCCAAAATATTATAATTCTAGAAATATAAAATGTTGAGTTGCTATTTTTATTTCATCATGAGATGCCAGTTTTATCATTCTGAAAAGACAAAAATGTGAGTCTTGTGTCAAGAAAACAAGCTTGAGATATTTAAACTTTGATTAGATGACCTAAATATCATTTTAATTATTATTAGTTATTAAAGTTCATAACATATGCTAGTATTTACATGTTAATGTTCACTGGGTTTTTAAAAATGCATAGTGCTATGTATCCACCATTATATGGTCATGTAGAATTGTAACATTACACTTAAAATGTTTGTACTACATCAATTCATGCCTTTTTTTCTTATGACTCAAGTCTTTGGCATACACTGATCTCTTTATCATCACTACACTTTTTCTTTTTTTAGAATGCCTAATAATTGCAATTGCATAGTATTTAGGTTTTTCAGACAGGTTGCTTTCAAATGACAATATGCATAGGACTCTTCATTATCTTTCAGATCTTGATAGCCCTTTTTTTTCATTTATCACTATTCTATTGTATACATATGCAGGGGATATTTAACCACTCATCTATTGAAAGACATGTTGGTTCCTTATTTTTCATAAAGTTACCTTCTGAGATTGGTAGACACAACTCAACACATAACATATGGTAAGAATATGTTCAGTTTTGTAAAATTATATCAAACTGTCTTCCAAAGGGGCTGTCATTTTGCAGTCCTATCAGCAATGGCTCCTCATTGTCAGTACTAGTGTCATCATAGTTTCTTTTTTTTTATCTAACCCTCCTAATAGATATATAGTGGGATCATATTGTTATAATTTTCAATATTTTAGCATATGAAATTTAGCCTCTTTTGATATGCTCATTCAACAGATACCTATTTTTTATATCTGTTCAAAACTTGTGACTATTTTAATTAGGCTTTATTTTCTTTTTCTTGATTTTAAGAAAAATTTCCAATTTTTAATTAGATGCTTTAAATTAGATGCTTCCTTTCTTTTTGTTTTAGGGGTTCTTTGTGATTTTGGATATAAATACATTATCAGATATATGTTTAGCTTTTTAGCTTTTTATTTATTTTTAATACACTTTTATTGGGGCATTTTAATCACACATCAAATAAAATTTATAAGGATAGGTACATACATGTACAAATTACTTGGTGAGATTTCCTCTCCAACTGCCTCTCTTTCCTGTACATTATATTGAGATTGTCATTGATAGTTTTATATATGTACACAATGCCATTTGAAGTGTTTCCTTTGTCAAGTATTTCTTCCTCACCCCCTCCACTTCCCTTCATTTTAATTAGGCTATCTGTATTTTTAGTTTTCTATTGAGCTTTTGGAGTTATTTTTTTATAATCTGAATAATAACCTCTGGTCATATATTTAGTTTCAAACATTTTCTCCCATTCTGTGGGTTGTCTCTTCACTCTAATGATTGTTTCCTTAGCTGAGAAGAAAATTTTTATTTTGATAGTCTTGTCAATTTTTGCTTCTTTTTCCTGTGTTTTTGTGTCTTGCCAAAAAAAAAAAAAGTTCTTTCCATTCCAATATCTTGAAATAGTTCCCATAAGATTCCTTATTACTTCAAATTTTTAAGTCACATTGTAGTCTTTAATCCATTATGAGTTGGCTTTTGTAACTAATGAGAGAAAAGTCTAGTTTTATTATTCAAGTTATGTAAGATGAAAACTTAGATTATTGAATTTAGATTTTTCTTTCTAATATATGCATCAATGTTGTGAATTTCCAATTTAACAGCAAAATACAAATTCTTTTCTTGCTTATGAAGTTAGACTATCATCTGGGGGTAAAAAGGTTTTCTTAGTTTATTTTAATTGGAGTACTTATAGGCAATTCATAACATTGATGCATTGCCCTTAACCCTTAGAAAATAAAATTAAAGTAAATTTTTTAACAAAAATATTTTCCACAGGATGCAATCCAACTTTGTTAGCAGGGGAAGAATGCTTATTCTGTTTTTATTGGATAAATTATTCTATCAATATTAATTGATTCAGTTGGTTGAGGGAGTGTTTGGTTTAATTGTCCATGCTGACTTTCTTCCTGCTGTCTGTTGAATATATCAATTAGTACTAGAAGAGCATTGATATTTCCAAATATGTAATAGATATGTTTATTTTTTAGAGTCCTATTTTTGTCTCACCCATTTGGGCACTATTTTTTCCATATACAACTTAAAAATGATTCCGTGTAGAATAAACACTTTCATCATTATGTAATGTCCCTATTTATCTCTCATAATTTTCTTTACTCTGAATTCTTTGTCTAAAATCAGTACAGCTGTTCCAGATTTATTTTTAATTTTGAGTTGTACTAGAATGATGTATCTTTCTCTGTAAATTTAGTTTTAAATTTTCTTATTTTACGTGTGTTGTGTGTGTGTGTGTGTGTGTGTGTGTGTGTGTGTGTGTCTGTGTCTGTGTCTGTGTATGTGTGTTACTGGGTTTTGAACCCAGGGGCATTCTATTTCTATTATACATTTCCAGTGCTTTTTATATTTCATTTTGAAACAGGGTCTCATTAGTTTGCTAGTCTTGCTACCTTGCTGAGGCTGTTCTCAAACTTGTGATCTTCCTGTCTCAGCCTCTCAAATACTGGGATAAGAAGATTGTGCCACCATGCCTGACTTTATTTTATACATTAAAATTTTCTTGAAAACAAAATAAAAACCCATCAAATTTAATCTTGCTTTTTTGTCCTCTCTATACTCATGTATTTAAACTTGCCACATTAAAGTGATTCTTAGTAAAGTTTAATTAATGTCTATCATCTTTGTAATTGGTTTTGCTTTTCCTCTTTTTTTTTGTATATTTTATTCTTTTTCTCTCAATTTTGTTGCTGTTGCTGTTATTGTTTTGGTTTTGGTGCTGGGGAATTGAACCCAGTGATGTTCTACATCCAAGCTACACCCCCAGGGCTTTTTTTTTTTTTTTTTTTACAATAAAACATTTATTTAAAGCAAACAGGTGTAAAGCAGGTCTTAGTAATGGATTTCTGAATTGTACTAAAACATAGATGGCAGAAGTTTTTAGTAACTTAAGATATCAATACAATACATATTGCATAGAGGTCACTTACTAGTTAGCTTTCATGTATATAAAACCCATATACCTTTACCTTTATAAGCTCTTATGAAACATTTAGATGAAACTGGACACATAGCATATTTATCTCTGAGGTATATACACATCTATGGCCATATATATAGAGAGGGTGTCAAATATAGTGACCCAAAGTTATAGCTGTTCATTTAGCTTGAGCTACAAAGTCATTAAACAAAATGTAAAATACAGGCATTTACCATGATTTGCTAAGATGCAGCTTGCTAGGTAATCAAAACAGTAAACATAAGAGATTATCTAGCCAAGATCCACCCTTTTAAGCTAGTCCTTAGTAATGTTAGTAAACGTTAAGAGTACAAAACCATAGTGTTTTAAATATAAAGAACATAAGAAATTATAATTTAGTCATTTAGAAAATTTTAGCAATATAAACTCTCATTCCAGATGAAAGCATTTCCTCTCTTATTATAATACCTTCTCATACCTATGGCTCTTTTTTGTTTTTTTTAATTTTTTTATTGTAGTAATTCGTGCAATATAGCATACATCTTTGTTAAGTATGAGTTGTTGACAACATATTTGCACACAGTTCTCATTTGACCCCTTCCCCAATTCCCACCCCAATCCCCTCCCCTTCCT